>PVHP010007328.1:0-49399 GCA_004024765.1 Zapus hudsonius | reverse complement strand
TCTCTTAAAAAATCATAGAAATCATGTATACATATATGTACATGCTGTGTATATATTATATATATGTGTATATATCATATATGCATGTATACATATATGTACATACTGTGATGTTTACCATTTTAGCCACTAAAATGGTTTACCATATGTAGCCCAGTGGTGTTTAAATATGTTTACACTGTTGCTTCTTGCATGCTGGCACTCTTGGGCTGAGTATGCAATATGCCAACTTCCTCTACCCTCTTTCGCTGCTCCCCTGCAGGCTCCAGTTGGGACCTCTCCCTCCAGGAACGGTGGACAGTGTTCAAGGTTTGGTTGGTGGTTTGGGTGGAGCGGGCCTCCAGATGGTGTCCATACCTGGCCTTCCTCTGACATCTGCTAACACTCTCCCCAGGGCCTGCTATGCTACATCATCCCCCTGGTGCTGGTGTACTTTGCGGAGTATTTTATCAACCAGGGACTCGTGAGTGAGGGGTTCCAGGAAGTGGTAATGGAAGTAGTGATCTGGCTGGAGGCCACAGTCCCATCTGTCTCTCTTGTCTGGTCTTTGTTGTAGTTTGAGCTCCTGTTCTTCCGGAACACATCTCTGAGTCACGCTCAGCAGTACCGCTGGTGAGCAGGTGGCAGGTGAACAGTGCTGGGAGGGCCCTTGGATGATGGGTACCTGAGATGATGGGATGCCTGGCCCTGTGGGCATCCAAAGGAGCCTCCTCCTTCTCCTCCTCCTCCTCCCTGATCCCACTTAGGTACCAGATGCTGTACCAGGCTGGCGTCTTTGCCTCACGCTCTTCTCTCCACTGCTTCCACATCCGCTTTACGTGGAGCCTGGCCATGCTGCAGGTACTGAGTCCCCGCCCCTTACTCCATGCCCATGTTGGCTTCTTCCCTCAGCAGAGGGTATTGCTATAGCATTTCCAAGCACTGCACTGAAGGTCATGAGGGATGCATATAAAATGTGTGGCCTCAGCAGCCAGGCAGAGCTGTGATCATGTCCCAGCTCCTGTGCTCAGTAGCTGTGATTCAGGGCAGGTCTCTGAACTTCTCTGAGCCTCAGTTTCTCTATAAATCAGATGTGGGAGGCAGAAGGTGTACCTCAGTGGTAGAGTGCTTGCCTAGAAGGCAGTGGGTTAGACCTCCAGTACAGCAAAAATATAAAATACTGGGTATATGAGGGCAACATCTCTTTCTCAGGTAGTTGGGAGACAGCAGTGAAAAGCATGAAGGAACAAGATTTTGTGCTGTGTGTGTGTGTGTGCTTGTGTTTCTGTGGTGGTTTGGATCAACCCAAAACCTTGTTGTGCTACGTAAGTGCTCTACCATTGGGCTACATTTCCCAGCTGTGTATGTATGCTTCAGTTCTGAGGATTGAACTCAGAGCCTCATGCATGCTGAGTAAGCACTCTACCACGGACCTACATCCCCCGCACTCAAACTTTTATTTTTGTTTGTTTGTTTTGTTTTTCTTGAGGCAGGGTCTCACTCTAGTCCAGGCTGACCTGGAACTCTGTAGTCTCAGGCTGGCCTCATAACTCACAGCGATCCTCCTACCTCTGCCTCCCAAGGGCTGGGATTAAAAGCGTACATCACCACACCTGGCCTACTCAAACTTTTTTGTGTGGAGGCAAAGTCTCAGAATGAGTGTGGCTTTTTTTTAAAAATATTTTTTATTTTATTTATTCATTTTCAAGCAGAAAGATACAGAGAAAGAGAGAGAGAGAAAAAACAATCAAGCACAAGGGTCACCACCTTGTGGGTCTGGCTTATGTGGGTCCTGGGGAATTGAACCCGGGGCCTTAGGCACTGGAGGCAAGTGCCTTAACCGCTGAGCCATCTCTCCAGCCCATGAGTATGGCTTTGAACTAGCAGCATAGCCCAGGCAGGTCCTGAACTTGCAATCCTTCTGCCCCAACCTTCCCACTAGCTGGGATTATAGGCCTGTGACATTTGGGACCAGATAATTCTGTTGCATGACTGTCTAGTGAGTTGTGTGGCATTTCAGTGGCATCCCTGGATAGATGCAGTAGAACAACCAACACCTCCAGACATTGCCAGATGTCCCTGGGACCATGGTCTCAGTTCAGTAAAATGGGCAAGAGGGGAAAACTGTCCAAGGAGCCCTTGGGAGTGATGATGTGACTGAGTGGTGAACATTTGCTCACCATGTACAAGTCTCCCTGGGTTAGATTTGCAGTATGGGGGGGCGGGGCGGCGGGTGTAGTGGCTCACACCTGTGCTCACAACACTCAGGAAGCTGAGGTAGAAGGATTGCTGCGAGCTTGAGGCCAGACTGGACTACAGAGTGAAACTCTTGTCTTGAAAAAAAAAAAAAATCCCGGTGTGGTCATGCACTCCTTTAATCCCAGCATTTGGGAGGCACAGGTAGGAGGATCGCCATGAGTTTGAGGCCACCCTGAGACTACATAATGAATTTCAGGTCAGCCTGGGCTCGAGTAAGACCCTACCTTGAAAGACCAAAACCAAAAAATTACACACACACACACACACACACACACACATATATATGTATATATATATATATAAATAAAATGAGGGGAGTGCATTTTGTTCAGTGGCATAGCCACTGATAAGTTGCCCATGCTCCTGTAAATAATTCCATTAAAATGCATTGGGTCACCGAAAAGGGTGGGGACTAGTGGAGAAGATTGGGAAGGGGCAAGAGAGCAGTGGGAGGCAGTGAATATGATGAAAATATATGCTTCCATGTATGGAAATGTAATGAAACCTATTATCTTGTATAATTATGCTAATAAAAAGCCTAGGAAATGAGATCACTGGAATGAGAAGGCCCTTGATCCAAGCTGTGCTCCTTGGTGAGGGAAGATGGAAGAGTATTCAGGCCTAGGAATGATAAGAACTGAGGAAGGGGTGCTGGGCATGGGCATGGGGCACGGGACAGGGGAAGGCCTGTCACAGAGCTCAGGTTCATATAGACCCAGCTGGGTACTCCTCTACTACTCCTACTACCAGGGGTCACTATTGAGATACCCCACTTTCTTTCCTGCCTTGCTGCGATCCCAGGCATGATCATACCTTCTACCTGTGCCCACAGTGTCTCAACTTGGCCTTCCTGCTGGCAGATGTGTGTTTGAACTTCCTGCCCAGCATCTACCTTGTCTTCCTCATCGTTCTGTATGAAGGGCTCCTAGGGGGTGCTGCCTATGTGAACACCTTCCACAACATTGCTCTGGAGGTCAGCACCAGCCTGGGGAGGGCTGTGGGTATCCTTGGCAGTCCAGGGTAGGTGTGTTGAGAAAGGAATCCTAACTAATCTTGCTCTCTGCCCTCCCAGACCAGTGACAAGCACCGAGAATTTGCCATGGCAGCTGCCTGTATCTCTGACACCTTGGGAATCTCCCTGTCAGGGGTCCTGGCATTGCCTCTGCATGACTACCTCTGCCACCTCCCTTGACCCTTTGGCTGCCTGGGCACAGGACACATTGGCCTTTGTGCAGATGAGCTGAGCGGGTCACACACACAGGCCTTCCCAGAGCCCATCTTTGACCTCCACACCTGACCTTCCTTGCCAGGTTGAGGAGTAGGAAGAGCTAATGCCTGCTTCCCTCCAGCAGTGGGCAGCCATCCACTCCCATGCTGGTTTTGGGGAGTTTCCTTTCAGTCTTATGACCTTTTAATAAATGCTTATTTTATCAGTTGTCCTGTCCTTTTTCTCTGAAAAATATATAAATTATATAAGTCCACTTTGGAATTTGTGTGTGTGTGTGTGTGTGTGTGTGTGTGTGTGTATGTGCATACACGGATATGTATGTGTATATTTATAGGTGTGTATTTATGAGTGTATAAAACATTTCAAGCCAGATGTGACACACCTATACTCTTAGGAAGTATAAGCAGGAAAATCACAAGTTCCACCCTGGAATTCACAGTAAGATCCGGAGGGCTGGCATAGCCCAGTGGAAGAGTGCTTGTCTAGCATGCTCAAGACCCTGGGTTTGATACCCAACCCTGGGAGGGGGGAGCTGGGTATGGCGATTAACAAGCCTGTAATCTTAGCACTTGGGATGTAGAGGCCAAGATGATCAGGAGTTTAAGGTTTTTTTTTTTTTATTAAAATATGGAACGCTTCACGAATTTGCGTGTCATCCTTGCGCAGGGGCCATGCTAATCTTCTCTGTATCGTTCCAATTTTAGTATATGTGCTGCCGAAGCGAGCACGAGTTTAAGGTATTTTCAGCTACATAATTTGAGGCCAGCCTGGGCTACACAAGGCCCTGTCTTGTAGAAAAGAAAAAAATGAGGGAGGGAAGGAGGGTTGGAGAGATGGCTCAGCAGTGAAGGATCTTGCCTACAAAGCCTACTAGCCTGGGTTTGATTCCTCAGTACCCACGTAAAGCCAGATGCACAAAGTGGCATGTGCATCTGAAGTTCTTTGCAGCTGCTGGAGGCCCTGGCATGCCCATTCTTTCTCTTTCTTGTCTCTCCTGTCTTCTCCTTCCTTCCTCCCTCCCTCTCTCTCTCTCTCTCTCTCTACTTGCAAGTTAAAAAAAATTTTAAACCCTGGTTTAAAAAACAGCCGAGTGGGCGGGAGAGATGGCTTAGCAGTTAAGGCATTTGCCTGCAAAGCAGAAGGGCCCGAGTTTGATTCCCCAGGACTCACATAAAGCCAGATGCACAAGGTGGTGGTGGTGGTGGTGGTGTGTGTGTGTATATGTGGAGTTCATTTGCAGTGGCTGGAGCCCTGGTGTGCTCATTCTCTGCCTCTTTCTCACTCTCAAATAAAATATTAAAAACAGCCGAGTATGGTATACATACCTCTAATCCCAGAACTTGACAGAGGAGCTCAAAATCAGCCTCAGTGACATCGGGGGGGTCCCTGTCTCAAAAAATTAAACAAGCACTTGGGAGGCAGAGGTAGTAGGAATGATGTGAGTTTGAGACCAGGTTAGGACTACACAGTTTCAGGTCAGCCTGGGCTAGAATGAGACTACCTCATAAAAACCAAAAAACTAAACCGCTAGTCAGGCATGATGGTGTACATAAAGTCTCTGCTTGAGCCAAGGATTTTGAGGTGTCCCCGAAGCCTTCCCATCACTACAGGCTGTGTTTTGTGGGCCCTGCCCAGCAGTACTGGCACACATGGGTTAAACAGCATGGATGAAGGCAGAGGGACCTGACTTTCAGCAATGTGAGCTGGAATCAGTCACTTCACCTCTCTGCACTTCAATTTCCTGATCTGTCAAGTCCAACCCTTGATGTTTGTGGGAACTGTGAGCTCATGGGAAAGCACCCTGTCTTTTAATCTTTTTTGTTTGTTTTTTTTTTCAAGGTAGGGTCTTGCTTTAGCCCAGACTGACCTGAAATTCACTATATAGTCTCAGGGTGGCCTCGAACTCATGGTGATCCTCCTATCTCTGCCTCCCAAGTGCTGGGATTAAAGGGGTGCACCACCACACCCAGCCTAGGTTTCATTTTGATAGGTGCATAATACTTCATAACAATAAATCTTTTTCTCTTAGTCGTGCCCTTTGTTTTGAGACAGGATCTCATTATGTAGCCTAGGCTGGCCTTGAACTCAATCTTCCTCCTAAGTATTGAGATGACAGGCTTGCACCACCATGCCTGGAATATTTTTAATGGATTTTCTAGCACCTTTTGACCCCTTTCAAGCTCTCACAGACCTCAGGAATTGCCAGCCTGTCTTCTCTCAGTGACAGGTGCCCTCTGTTGTCATTTGAATGAAATAACAAGTGGTCTTTCCTGTCTGGTTTCTTTCACTTAGTATTTTCTGTGTGCGTGTGGAAGTCGAGTACACCTTCTGGGGTGTCAGTCCTCACTTCCACTTTCAGTTGACTTGAGGCAGGCTCTCTTGTTCACCATGAGAACTCCAGGCTAGTTGGCCTGAGAGCTTCCAGGGATTCCCATCTCACCACTGAGCACTGGGATTGCAGATGTCTGGCTTTAAGTGCTCTCTGGGGATCTGAACTAGGGTCATCATGCTTGCATGGCAAGTGCTTGACCCACTTAGCTCCCAAGCCCAGTGTATATTTTTATGGTCTGTGTTGTAGGATATATCAGCACTTTTTTTTTTTTTGAGGCAGGTTATCACTTTATCCCAGGCTGACCTGGAACTCACTCTATACACTCTATAGCTACAGGCTGGCCTTGAACTCACAAAGATCCTCCTACAGCCTGTGGAGTGCTGGGATTCACTTTATTTAGTTTATTTATTTGCAAGCAGAGAGAGAGAAGAGAGACAGAATGGGCACACCAGGGCTTCCAGCTGCTGCAAACAGACTCCAAATGCTTGTGTCACTGTGTACCTGGCTTTACATGGGTCCTGGGGAATTGAACTTGAGTCATTAGGCTTTGCAGGTAAGCACCTTAACTGCTGACTCATCTCCCCAGCCCCACTTTATTCTTTTTATAGCTAGTATTTTATTGGTTGGATATACAACCTTTTGTCCCCCTATTTGTTTGCTGATGGTTCCCAAACAAGGAGTTACTCTAATGTTGTTTATATTGAGCACCTGCTTTCTGACTAGGAGTCTGGAACTTGGGTCATGCTCATGCTAAGTGCAGGTGCCCTCCATAAGAACCGTACTGTTGGTATTGGGGCTGGGGAGATGGCTCAGCAGCTAAGAGCATTTGTAGCTTTAATATGAGGGCATCAAGCCGGGTGTGGTGGCGCACGCCTTTAATCCCAGCATTCGGGAGGCAGAGGTAGGAGGATTGCCGTGAGTTCAAGGCCACCCTGAGACTACATAGTGAATTCCAAGTCAGCCTGGACTAGAGTGAGACCCTACCTCGAAAAACCAATATATATATATGGACATCTAGGCCAGAGACCATCAAGTTCAACTCGTCAGACGTATGTTAAAATCTGGGCATGGCCACACGCAAGGCTGCAACCCCAGTTATCAGGGTGGAGGTGGAGACTAGATAATTGCTGGGCCTCACTGACAGCAGCTATGGTTGAGGGAGAGGAGAGGCCTCATCTCAAGGATATACATGGATGAATAAGAGGACACTTGGGGGAGGAGTGGAGAGATGGCTCAGCAATTAAAGAGCTTGCCTGCAAAGCCTAACAACCGGGGTTCTATTCTCCAGTTCCAATGTAAAGCCAGATGCACAAAGTGGCACATGCATCTGGAGTCCATCTGCAGCTGCTGGAGGCACTGGAGTACCCATTCTCTCTGTCTCCTCTCTCTCTCTCTCTGCTTGCAAATGAAATTATTTTTTGTTTTGTTTTCTCTTTTTTTTTTTTTTTTTTGGTTTTTCGAGGTAGGGTCTCGCTCTAGCCCAGGCTGACCTGGAATTCACTATGTAGTCTCAGGGTGGCCTTGAACTCCCGGCAATCCTCCTACCTCTGCCTCCCGAGTGCTGGGATTAAAGGCGTGCACCACCACGCCCGGCTACAATAAAATGTTTCTTAAAGAGACAGAGAGACACCTGATGCTCTCTTCTGTCTGCATGCAAGTGCACAGGGCACACATCTGCACACACACATGCATACACACCACACACCCACCACACGTATACTCTGCACCCATGCAGTCACACAAATAAATAAACATCGTATGGAACTCTGACCAGCTGGAAGTGGTGAAAGTGAATATCCTTAGTGCTTGTCCATGATCTTATGCAAAATGCTTTCACTCACTTGTCATTGAGTATGATGTTAGCCAGGGTATTTTTGTAGATGTCTGCCTTAGTATTTTGGGGCTATTATAACAAAACACTTCAAATTGGGTAATTTATAAGTAGAATAAACTTTTCATAGATCCGGAGTTTCATAAAGTTAAAATCAAAATGCCAGCAGATCTGTGGTGTGTGGAAGACCCTTTCCTTCTGGGTGGCTCCTATTCTCTTCACTTGTTGGAAGCAGCAGACTTGGACCTTTCCTATAAGGGTATTAGCCTTGTTCTTAAAAACCGTGCCCTTATGCCCTAATCATGATTGCAATGGAGATTAGACTTGAGAAAGAACCTTAGCATATATCCCAGGCTGACCTCAAACTCTTGACTATCCTGCATCAGCCTCCTGATTGCTGGCTTTACAGTTGTGAGCCACAGCGCCTGGGGGACAGTGCTGGAGGAGTAGGTGTCAGTGGGGTGATACTGCCCTCTACAGTCATTTGAAGAGATTGTGGGAGGGGATTGGTTTTTTATTTTTCTTACACTATTCATTTATTTTATTATTATTTTGTTTGCTGTTCAAGGTAGAGTCTCGCTCTAATCCAGGCTGACCTGGAATTCACTATAGAGTCTCAGTCTGGCCTCGAACTCTCAGCAATCCTCCTATCTCGGCCTCCCAAGTGCTGGGATTAAAGGCATGTGCTACCATGCCTGGTAAAATATTTTTAAAAGTATCTTTATCGGGCTGGAGAGATGGTTTAGCGGTTAAGGCACTTGCCTCTTGTGGCTGGGGCCCCTGGTTCAATTCCCCAGTATCCACATGCGCCAGACCCACAAGGTGGTGGCCGTGGTGCCCTCTCCCTCTCTCCCTCTCTCTCTCTCTCTCTCTCTCTCTCTCTCTCTCTCTCTCTCTCTCTCTCTCTCTCTCTCTCTCTCTCTCTCTCTGTATCTCTCTGCTTGAAAATGAATAAATAAAATATTTAAAAAAAGTATCTTTATGAGAGAGAGAGAGAGAGAGAGAGAGAGAGAGAGAGAGAGAGAATGTGTGTGAGTATGGTGTCAGGGCCTCTTGCTGCTGCAAACAAACTCCAGTCTCATGCACCACTTTGTGCATCTGGTTTTACATGAGAATCCGGAATGGCATGCTTTGCATGCAAACACCTTTAACCATTTAGCCATCTTCCCTGCCTCTGTTTATTATTTCTTAATAGGGTCACAGGCTAGCCTTGAACTTTCTATATAGCTGAGTATGACTTTAAACTCCTTGTTCTCTCGCCTCCACTTCCCAAGTGCTTGGATTTCAGGCCTATACCACTATGCTCTCAGCTTTATGGAGGTTTTGAATCTCACTGTGAATGGGGCCAAAGTCCGTAAATGAAAGAGCCAAGCCATCCTGCTCTGCATAGTCCTAAAGGAGGTCTCGCTCTCCATTTAAGCAGGTTTTCAATGTCTATACACCTAATTCCAATTTTTTCTATTTATTTCAGGCAGAGAGAGATGGAAGAGAGACAGACAGAATGGACACGCCAGGGTCTGTAGCCGCTGCAAATGTACTCCAGATGCATATGCCAATTTGTGCATCTGGCCTTACAGGTACTGGGGAATTGAACTCAAGTCATTAAGTTTTGCAGGCAAGCACCTTAACCACCAAGCAATCTCTCCAGCCCCTAACTCCACTTAATTTTTTATTTGAGAGAGAGAAAGAGAAAGAGAGAGAGATATAGAGAGAGGAGTGAGTATGGGCACACCAGGGCCTCCTGCCACTGCAAATGAACTCTAGATGCACAGGCCACTTTGTGCATCTGGCTTTATGTGGGTACTGGAAATTGAACCTGGGATGTCAAGCTTTGCAAGCAAACTCATTTGACCACTGAGCCATTTCTCCAGTCCCAAACTTCATTTTACATGTAGCTACTAAACCAAGGTATTCTCTCCTTCAAGATGGCATGAAGCATTGGTGGTATAGTGATGAGCATAGCTGCCTCCCAAGATGGCATCAAGTTATTCCTGGAGGGGAAAAAGCCCATATTGCAACAGAGACAGTTTTTCATGTAGACCAGGCTGACCTCACACTCACTATATAGCCAAGGCTGGCCTTGAACTCCTGATCTTCCTGCCTCTATCTTCCAAGTGCAGGGACTACTGGCTTGGGATACAACACCACATCTTGACAAGTAAATATGTAACAGTGTGAGCATTACCATGCATGCCTATAACCTGCATCCTATAGTCTTTAATTGTCCCAACACTGTTCAAAAGTCCAGTCTTTTCTGAGACGCACAGCAATTTCTTTTTCTTTTTCTTTGGGGGGGGGATTTTAGAAATAGGGTCTCACTCTAGCCTAGCCCAGGCTGACCTGGAATTCACTATGTAGTCTCAGAGTGGCCTTGAACTCACAGTGATCCTCCTACCTCTACCTCCTGAGTGCTGGGATTAAAGGCACGCCACCATGCCCAGCCTTCACAGCAATTTCTTGTGAGAAGCCCCTATAGTTAATTTTTAAAAACTTATATACTTCCAATATACAACAACACCTAGTAAATATTCTCATCCCCAAAGGGAAGGATGGCTGTGTAGCAAGGAGAAAGTGAACCAAAGCCAGATCAACACCCAGCAGGGGGAAACCTCCTCCCTGTTAACCAGCTGACAGAAAGCTGGAAAAAGCTATGGTTGCATGCAGCCCTGTGGGCGAGAGAAGTCATCAATGGTGGTGAACAGCGGTGGACCTTGCAAGCCTTAAGACTGGCCAGCCAGGCCAAATGTGCCAACTGCGGCAATAATGGTCCGTCTGTTGTGGGGGAAACTCATGACTTAAGTCTCCTTTGTCTGTTTTTCGTTAATACTTGTTTAATTGGCTCATTAATAACAGGTGGTCAAACCTGGCTTATTAGGCCTGTCATGGCCCAAGCTCTGTCCCACATGCTTTACATATTATCTTACTTTCAGCACACCATACGAAATAGGTGCTATTGCTGCATTTTGTTTGCAGCTTCGGGAAACAGAGAGGTTAAAGGTTAAGTTTGCCTCAAGAAATGAACATTTAGGTTCCATCCCTAAAAAAAACTGGAAAATTTGCTTTCTGCATGCAGCTAACAGCTAGCAACCTATCAGCATTAGGCTATCCGCTACCCCTTAGATTTATTCTACAGAGTTAGTGGGAGGCCAGGGCATTGACTGAAGGTATTGTTATATAACCCAGTCTGGCCTAGAACCCGAGATTCTCCAGCCTCAGTCTCCCGATTTTGGAGATTACAAACGTGAGCCATCACGTCCATCACTCCCCTCGTATTTCGTGGTTTAAATCTTGCTGCCAAAGGCACAGAGAGAGAGAGAGGAGAGGAGAGGAGAAAGGAGAGAGACAGAGGGGAGAGAGAGATAGGAGAGAGGAGAGAGACAGAGAGGAGAGAGAGAGGAGGAGGGAGAGAGGAGAAAGAGAGGGAGGGCTGGAGAGATGGCTCAGCGGTTAAGGCACTTGCCTCCAGTGCCTAAAGCCCCCGGCTCAATTCCCCAGGACCCACATAAGCCAGACCCACAAGGTGCTCTCTCTCTCTCTCTGCTTGAAATTGAAAAAATATTTTTTTACAAAAAAGAAAGAAAGGAGAGAGGGAGAGACAGAGAGGGGAGAGAGGGAGGGATTTGGGAGGCTGCTGGTGTGGCGCAAAGGCTTCTGGGAGTTGTGGTTCTTCGGCGCCGTCCCTTGGCGCCTCCCGGAAGTGACGCGCATCCCCACACCCTCCTTTTCCTGCGGCGTTTCCTGCGCCCGGGTTGTGTGGTCAGGCCTGGGAGCTCCGCGGGTTGGTGTCCCCGGGGCCTCGTGCTAGCAGGGCCGGGTGGCGGCGGGGCCGGGGGGTGGAGGCGAGGGCCGGCTCTTGGCTCCGTGACAGTCCCGCTCCTCCTCAGGTTCCCGCGCACGCCGTAGCCCGTCAGCGCCGGCGCCATGTCGCGCTTTTTCACCACCGGTTCGGACAGCGAGTCCGAGTCGTCCTTGTCCGGGGAGGAGCTCGTCACCAAACCCGTCGGCGGTAACTACGGCAAGCAGTGAGTGGAGGGGCGCCTCGCTCGCCCCGGGGGCTTCCGGTGGAGGCGGGCTCGGGACGGGGAGCTGGGGGGCGCGGGCCCCCGGGGAGCAGGGCTGGTTTTCTCCCCACACCCACCTACTTACCTATCTTCCTCCTTCCTTCCCTCCCTCCCTCCCCCCTCCTTCCTTCCTTCCCTCCCCTCTCCTCTTCCCACTAAGCAATCCCCCACGACCTCGGTATTCATGAAAGGAAGCCCTAAATTCTTCCTGGGTTGGTGTCTGGGAGGCGTCTGCGGTGGCCACCTGCTCTGTGCGCAGACGCTTACTAACTCCTTGTAAATTCCCTTCCCCACTCTGCTAATGAACATTCTTTCTTACCCTTTGAGACAGTTGAATGTTCCCAAGCTTATATCATTCACACGGCCACTTTGATGATTTAATTGTGCCTGGTCTGTTTAAAATACATATGTACCTAGAGATGTGTGTGCAGGTATGAATCCACATCACTGGTCTGGTCTCATAAAGAAAAAACATTAACCCCTGAAAGCCTTTTCCAATTGTTACAGCCGAAGGACCCTTTTATTCTATTTTTAAAAAATTTTTTTATTGTCCATAATGAGTTACATTATTTAATGGGCAAACAATTATTTAAAAAATTTAAAAAAATATTTACAAGAAGAAAGAATGGACACAGCAGGGCCTCTTGCCACTGCAAACACTTCAGGTGCATGCTCTACTTTGTGCATGTGGCTTTAAGGGGGTACTGGGGAATTGAACCCAGACTGCTAGGCTTTGCAAGCAAGTGCTTTAACCACTGAGCCTCTTTTTCTTTCAGTGCTTTTTTTTTTGGGGGGGGGCAGAGTTCAAGGTAGAGTCTTACTCTATTCCAGGTTGACCTGGAATTCACTATGTAGTCTCAAAGTGGCTTCAAAATCACCGAAGTCCGTCTACCTCTGCCTCCCAAGTGCTAGAATTAAAGGTGTGTACCACCACACCTGGCTATTTTTTTAAATATTTATTTATTTATTTGAGAGAGAGGGAGAGTGAGTATGGGCATGCTATGGCCTTCAGCCACTGCAAAGGAACTCCAGACACGTGCCACTTTATGCATCTGCCTTTGTGTGGGTACTGAGGATACCTGGGCTGCCAGGCTTTGCAAGCAAGCACCTTGCACCAACCACAGAGCCATCACACCAGCACCTAGTACTTCTCTTTTTCTATTTTTCCCCCTTTTTTGGTTTTCGAGGTAGGAGCTCACTCTAGCCCAGGCTGACTTGGAACTTACTCTGTAGTCTCAGGGTGGCCTTGAGTTTATGGCGAAAGTCCTACCTCTGCCTCCCAAGGGCTGGGATTAAAGGCATGTACCAACACAACCGCCAGTGCTTCTTTTAAAAAAAAAATATTTTGTCTTATTTATTTGATAGAGAATGGGCCTTCCAGGGCCTCTGGCCATTGCACATGAACTCCAGATGCATGCACCACATTGTGCATCTGGCTTTTACATGGATCCTGGGGAATTGAACCCAGACCAACAGGCTTTGCAAGCAAGGGCCTTTAGCCACTGAGCCATCTCTCCTGCTCCATCTTTCAGTACTTCTGTAGTAATTTGTACCAATATGTAATTAGTTGTGTCATATAGTAAATAAGCACCCTCTAGTGATAATTAGGAATGGAGGTTAGTGGTCTATGTTCTTTCCAAACAGGCCATTGTTACTGAGTGAGGATGAGGAAGATACCAAGAGAGTTGTCCGAAGTGCAAAGGATAAGAGGTGAGGCCACAGGGAGGCTGGGTGTAAGGAGTTGCCTGGAGCAATGGTACTGTCTCCATGATGGATATGTCCAATGTGGTATTGTGCTCCCAACCCAGGTTTGAGGAGCTGACCAACCTTATCCGGACCATTCGTAATGCCATGAAGATTCGGGATGTCACCAAGTGTCTTGAAGAATTTGAGCTCCTAGGAAAAGCATATGGGAAAGCCAAAAGTATTGTGGACAAGGAAGGTGTCCCTCGGTTCTATATCCGCATCCTTGCCGACCTAGAGGACTATCTTAATGAGGTGTGGTGCCTATAGGGATCAAAAAGGGGATCGTAGGCCTGGCCATATGCCTTATCTTTGCCTTTATATACAATGCTTCCTAGAACATAGAAAATAACATAAAGAGAGAAATCTTTCTTTGGGGGGGGCAAGTGCTGGGGTTAAAAGGCATGCGCCACCATGCCTGACAAATGAATTTCAGGTTTTTTTTTTTTTTTTTTGGTCTATTTGGTTGTTTTTGTTTGTTTTTTTGTTTGTTTGTTTTTCGAGGTAGGGTCTCACTCTAGCCCAGGCTGACCTGGAATTCACTATGTAGTCTTAGGGTGGTCTCTAACTCATGGTGCTCCTCCTACCTCTGCCTCCCAAGTGCTGGGATTAAAGGCATGCACCACCATGCCCAGCTCATTTCAGGTTTTTTTGTGGAATCAGGGTTTGAACTTTTAAACTCGGGACCTTGTGCAGAAGGGCAGGCACTCCTCTATCACTGAACTAAACTCCAAACCCTGGCTTTGTATTTTTATGGTGATATTTAAAGACTCCTTGGAAAATAAGTTAATTGAGGCTGGGGAGATAGCAATAAAGAACAATAAAGAACAATTAATGGATTTGTTAATAAGTAGTAAAGATGATATATATGGAAAGGTCTAAAAATGGTGATAAAGCCTGAAGTTTAGGAAGTACTACTTAGTGTCAGGTCACCGTCTCCCTTTCTTGACTCTTTAGCTTTGGGAAGACAAAGAAGGAAAGAAGAAGATGAACAAGAACAATGCCAAGGCTCTGAGCACCTTGCGCCAGAAGATCCGAAAGTACAACCGGGATTTTGAGTCCCACATCACAAACTATAAGCAGGTGGGTCTGTTAGAGGCCTATTTTGAACTATGGGAACAATGACTCTGTGACTAAGACTCAGAAGAGTATCATGTTAGCAAGGAGTGGTGACTGGAGAAAGAATCATGATAAAAGTAGAGTGGGGGGGGAAGAGTGGGTTGTGTTTGGTGGGCACCCTTCATTAATTTGTCCTTCATTTGTCAGAACCCTGAGCAGTCTGCTGATGAAGATGCAGAGAAGAATGAGGAGGATTCAGAAGGTGAGATTGCAGATAGTTAGGAAGCCCAAAGTTTTAGAGTTCCCTGGACCTGGCTTCTTGGTTCAGTCTTGCCTTTCAGTGGTGTAACTTTTTTCTTCCTATTTTCTGTCAGGCTCTTCAGATGAGGATGAGGATGAGGATGGAGTCAGTGCTGCAGCTTTCCTGAAGAAAAAATCAGAAGCTCCTTCTGGGGATAGTCGGAAGTTCTCCAAAAAGATGGATGTAAGGGCTGGGCAGGTGGCTCAGGCTGAGGGTTACAAAGCCTGCTGGCTGGGTTTTCAATTCCCCAGTATCCACGTAATGCCAGGGACACAAAGTGGTGCATGTGTCTGCATTTGTAGCAGCAAGAGGCCCTGGTGTGCTAGCTAATTCTCATTCTCTCTCTCTCTCTCTCTCTCTCTCTCTCTCTCTCTCTCTCTCTCTCTCTCTCTGGCAAATAAATAAAAATTTAAAAGATGGAAGTAAGAGCCAAATTTAGCTCAGGAGTGATTTATCATCACCAGACATCATTTGCATCCTAGGAAGAAAAGTGTCATGGAATCCTGTTTCCTATAGAAGGGTCGGACTTAGTAAAGTCGGCTTTGATAACAGGTTTCCTCTTGTATTAGAACGCCAAGTACATTGTGACCTAACTGCTTGGCCCAGTGCTGTCCTGGGGAGATGAGCAAGGTGAAACTCCCAGGGTTTGGGTGGTCTGGTCCAGTACTTAATACCCTAATTCCATGAGTTAGACACTGTTCTGTTCATGGAAATGCCTGGACTGTGTATTAGCAGGAGAGCTGACAGACCAATCTCCTATCATTTTTCTCTAAGGATGAAGATGAGGACTCTGAAGATTCTGACGATGATGAAGAATGGGACACTGGTTCCACATCTTCTGATTCGGACTCAGAAGAGGAGGAAGGAAAACAAACTGTTTTGGCCTCTAAATTCCTTAAAAAGTAAGAAAACACATGGGACCCGGGGCTCCAGCATGCCTTTAGTCATCTTGAAAGCTATTTCCTTTCCTGGAATTTTTAGAGATATGTTACCTGCTTCCATTTCATAGCACATTTTCAGAGTTGAGTGTTTTGTCACAAAGCTAATGTAATGGGAACATGGGCCTTGGAAGATTCCAGAGTCCAAATATTTCACATTACTCATGGCATGTAGAGCAGGGGTCAGTCTCACTTTTTCTTTCAGGAGCTGTGTGATTTGGGCAGATTGCTTAGCTTTCTAATCTTCGGTTTTCACATCTGTAAAATGGGTCAAGAACTTTGCCTCTCATGAGCTCTGTCAGAGTAGAGAGGTGAGGTAGGTGGGTCAGGTGTGTGAGGAGCCACACTGTAGACCACGGCAAGCCTTTATGAGCTGAGCTGGGTAGTCATGGAGTTTCCAGTTCCAGCCTCTCTTCCTTTAGTCCTATGTAACTTTGGGGAAGTTACTTAACCATCTGTTCCTGTCGCTCTGAAGCTTCTGTGTGCCCAATACTAGTGAGAGCTATTGTTCTCTCTCTCTCTTTTTTTTTTCCATTCCATAGTTTTATTTTTATAATCAGTATCATCCAAAATAGTACTTTCTTTCCACGCCTGTCTTTTCTTGCCTTCAAGCATTGGCCAGAACCTTCAAAATGAAGTGGCTAGTCTGGGGTTCATATGCGAAGTTTTCATTCCAGAAGCTGGTTAACATGGTCCGGTGTTAAGCAAATAATTTTCCATTAAACATCCTATCAGATGTTTGAGATTTTCTGGCTTATCTTGGTGCCTGCACACAACTGATCGAACCAGTAAAGCTCAGCGCCATAGTTCCTACAGACCCACAGGCATCTCCAACGTCCTGTCGTAAAAGCAAGCTGTTGCTCTTGACTGCTTTTAGAAGTTGGAGTTACACTGGTTCAGGAGGTAGTAAATACCTTGACACTCAAGAGGGCTAAACATGGATGAAACAGCCATTTGGTGAACATTTTATCAAGAAATAGTTTTCACCAAGTGTTTCTGAGAACAAGGGTAGGAAGCATTGTCTATCCTGTTCCCTTGGAGGGTTCACAGCCATGTACTACTAGTACATTAGAATTCAAAAATTCCACCAAAATACTTGTGCTTAGTCAAACACTTTATTGTTGTTTGGGTTTTTTGTTTTTTTTTTTCAAGGTAAGGTCTCACTCTAGCCCAGGCTGACCTGGAATAATTCACTATGTAGTCTCAAGATGGATCCTCCTACCTCTGCCTCAGGGTATTGGGAATAAAGGTGCACCACCACACCCAACTCAAACACTTTTTTTTGTTTTACGAGGTAGGGTCTCCCTTTAGCTCAAGCAGTCTGTGTGTGTGTGTGTGTGTGTGTGCGCGCGTGCGCGCGCGTGTGTGTGCGTGCGTGCGTGCGTGCGTGCGTGCGTGCGTGTGTGTGTGTGTGTGTGTGTGTGTGTGTGTGTGTGTGTATTGTATAAAATAGCAGAAGTATGATCAGAACCATTTCAGAAATTGTTGGAAATTCTTTTCTAATCCCAAGCCCAAATTACATTTAACTTTTGGTTTTTCAAGGTAGGGTCTCACTCTAGCCCAGGCTGACCTGGAACTCATTGTAGTCCCAGGCCGGCCTTAAACTCTTGGCAATCATCCTACCTCTGCCTCCTGAGTGCTAAGATTAAAGGCTTGAGCCACCACACCCGACTTTTAATTTTTTTGTTATTATTATTTATTTGGAAAAAAGAGGCAGACACAGAGAGAAAATGGATGTGTTAAGGTCTCCAGACACTGCTAATGATCTCCAGACACATGTCATCTTGTGCATCTGGCTTTACATGGGTATTAGGGAATCAAACTCTGGTCCTGCTCTGCAGGCAAAGGCCTTAACTGCTAAACCATCTCTCCATCCCTTTTTTGTTTGTCTAATATTTACCCATTTGCAAGCAAAGAGATACAGAGAGACAGACAAAGGAGCATGGGTGCACTAGCACCTCTAGCCACTGCAAATGAACTCCAGATGCATGAGCCACTTTGTGCATCTGGCTTACGTGGGTACTGGGGAACTGAACCTGGGTCCTTAGGCACTGGAGGTAAGCACCTTAACCTTTAAGCCATCTCTCCAGCCCCCTACTTTTTTTTTTTAATGCAACTCAATTGAGCAGCTTAAATGACTTTTTTGTTGTTGTCATTTGTTTTAAACAGGGTCTCACTGTAGCTCAGGCTGACCTTGACTAACTCATGGTGGTCCTCAAACCTTAGCCTCCAAAAGTGTGGGCCATCATTCCTGGCTTTTTTTTTTTTTTTTTTTTTTTTTTTTTTTTTTTTTTTTTTTTTTTTTTTTTTTTTTTTTTTTTTTTTGGTTTTTCGAGGTAGGGTCTCGCTCTAGTCCAGGCTGACCTGGAATTCACTATGTAGTCTCAGGGTGGCCTTGAACTCACAGCAATCCTCCTACCTCTGCCTCCCGAGTGCTGGGATTAAAGGCGTGTGCCACCCTGCCCGGCTCCCAGTATTTATTTTTTATAATTCAACCATAGTATTTCCATCTCACAGGAGCCTTTTTCCCTGGGGAGACACAAATGTGTTTTTTAAAAAATATTTTATTCATTTTCAAGCAGACAGATACAGAGAGAGAGAGAACCAGGGCCACCACCTTGTGGGTCTGGCTTATGTGGGTCCTGGGGAATTGAACCCGGGGCCTTAGGCACTAGAGGCAAGTGCCTTAACCGCTGAGCCATCTCTCCAGCCACAAATGTGTTTTCATAGGGCTCAGATGGCAGGCCCAAAAAGTACTATTGCACCAATACCAGTTCGATGAACAAATGAGTTTATTGAGGATTGCTTACATAGAATAGAGAGGGGTTGTTTATAGAAATGTGGATCCCCCAAAGCAACCGCTTTGATGGGGCTTCCTGTGTCAAGATTACTCCTTGGATGTTCCTCCGCTGTACGACTGAGAAGTCTCATCTCACCCTGAATGATGACTTCCACACAGTCCTTGTCCCTGTACAGGAGTATGAGATCCCAAAGCAGCTTGTTTTGTCAGGATTACCCCAGCAGATGCTCCTCCAAAGTGCTTGATATAGGAAACCCCATCAAAGTGGGCCAAGGCTATAGTGTAGTCATATGGTTTATCTTCCAGAAACACTTTGGGTTCATGTTCACTATTTTTTTTTTTTCCTTTCTGGTTTTCAAGGTAGGGTCTCGCTCATTACACACATGCACGCATATGCGCTATGGGTGGTAAAGGTAGGATCGCCATGAGATCAGTGCCAACCTGAGGCTACAGAGTGAGTTCCAGATCAACTTGAGCTAGAATGAGACCCCATGTTGAAAAACAAAAGAACAGCCAGCGGCTGAGAGAGAGATAGCTTAGTGATTAAGGCACTTGCCTGCAAAGCCGAAGGACCTAGATTCGATTCCCCAGTACCCATGTAAAGCCAGATGCACAAAGTGCATGGGTCTGGCGTTTGTTTGCAGTGGCTATAGGCCCTGGCATGCACCCATTCTCTCATGTAAATAAAATGTTTAAAAAAAAATAGGCTTGGTGGGTCATCCCTTTATCCCAGCACTCAGATGGTAGAGTCAGGAGAATCACCATGAGTTCAAGGCCACCCTGAGACTACATAGTGAATTCCAGGTCAGCCTGGACTAGAGTGAGACCCTACCTCGAAAAACAAACAAACAAAAAAGACCCTACCTCTAAAAGCCTCCCCCCCCCAAAAAAAAAAAAAAGTTTTCTTTACAGGTGACTAGTTTAGCCGACTCAAAATGCCTGGCTTTTGGATCCCTGGTGAACAATGGGAGGAGGATGCATCAGGGTGAGGAGGAGGCTGCATTTCATCTTCTCCCATTCTCCTGCAGGGCACCCACCACTGAAGAGGACAAAAAGGCAGCTGAGAAGAAGCGGGAAGACAAAGCTAAGAAGAAGCACGATCGGAAAAATAAGCGCCTGGATGAAGAAGAGGAAGACAATGAAGGCGGGGAATGGGAAAGGGTCCGTGGTGGTGCACCACTTGTTAAGGTGAGGATTTGGGAGTGAAAGTGAACTTGGTGGGGGTGGCTAGGGAGATGGCTCAGTAGTTAAGAACACTTGCTACTTAAGTGGGAGGGCCTGAGACTGCCTGAGTATTACTCCCCAAAACCCTCATAAAAATGTCTAACCCCAGTGAGTGGGTAGTGTGGAGTGGGATGAGATGGGGCTGGAGAATATCACTGAGGCACATTGACTGAAAATGGCAGCTCTGGGTTGAGGAAAGACTCAGTCTCAAGGAAGCATGTAGGTGAGCAACAGAAGGGCACCTCCTCTGGTCTCCACACACATGGGTGAAAAGAAAGTTATTTTAAAAATGAACTGGGAAATGGTTTGAGAGAACATACAGAAGTCTACCTGGTCAGAATGGGAAGCAAGAACAGGTTCCTATTGACATGACATGACAGACTGTGTTTTGGCCTAGGAGAAGCCAAAAATGTTTGCCAAAGGAACTGAAATCACCCATGCTGTTGTCATCAAGAAACTTAATGAGATCCTACAGGCAAGAGGCAAGAAGGGAACAGATCGGTAAGCTTCATGGGCTTGGGCTAAGGGGCTATAAATTGAAATCTCTTTATAACACAGGGTAGAAATTAATGGAGAACTGCCGGGCGTGGTGGCGCACGCCTTTAATCCCAGCACTCGGGACTAGAGCGAGACCCTACCTCGAAAAACCAAAAAAAAAAAAAAAAAGAGAGAGAGAGAGAGAAAAGAAAAAGAAATTAATGGAGAACTTACCTTTTTTTGTTTGTTTGTTTGTTTGTTTGTTTTTTGAGGTAGGGTCTCTAGTCCAGGCGCAAGGCTGACCTGGAATTCACTATGTAGTCTTAGGGTGGCCTCAAACTCACTCGCACTGATCCTCCAAGTGTGGGGATTACAGGGATGCCACCACCATGCCTGGTGAGAACTTACCATATCTTAAGGGAGACCTGTGTCCTCATAGTAGAGGAGCAATATACTGGGGACATACATACCCGTTTTCATTTTACTCTTTGTATTACCCTGAACTATTCCCTTAACTTTTTGAGGCTATTTTGCTGCCTGTGAAATGAGAATGATGCTCACTAACCTTTATCAAGTGACTGAAGAGAATGGTGGGAAGGAAGGCATTGTATACTACTCCAGGATGCTTAGCATAACTGCTGGGTTTTTGGAATTTAAAAGAGAAGCAGGACTGAAGGTGTAGCTCAGTTGGTAGAGTGCTTACCTAACATGAATGAAACCTTGGGTTCCATCCTCAGCATTGCCTATGCCAGATTTAGTAGCATGCCCCTATAATCCCAGCCCTTGGGAAATGGAGACCAGAGAATCAGAAATTCTAAGTCATCCTGTCTGTCTAGCTACATGAGATCCTATCCCCAAAAAAAGCAAAAAATAGAAGAGAAACACATGTACAAACAGTGCAGATTTGGGTGTGGGGAAGGGGCTGCCTTATTCAGAGAGAACATCCTATATGGTAGGAGAGACTTATGATTCATCTCCAAAGCCTTATCCAGTTCTGTCCCCTTCCAGTGCCACCCAGATCGAGCTGCTACAACTGTTGGTTCAGATTGCTGCTGAAAACACCCTGGGGGAGGGTGTCATAGTCAAAATCAAGTTCAATATCATTGCTTCTCTCTATGACTACAACCCCAACCTGGCCACATACATGAAGGTGAGGACAACAGAAAGGAGTATCTCAGGGTTCGGTTGGTGGGTCAGGTACCTGATATCTTAAAACCCAGTATTTGAAAGCCTACAGATTCTTGGTGGAATTGCTCAAAGCATTGCTTACTAAATACTCATACTTCTGGCTTTGTTATTTGATATCTTGGCAGCCAGAGATGTGGCAGATGTGCCTGGATAGCATTAATGAACTGATGGACATCTTGGTTGCACACCCCAACATCTGTGTTGGAGAGAACATTTTGGAAGAGAGTGAGAACCTACACAACTTTGACCAGGTAAAGGAAAGAATTGGCAGAATAACTGGAAGAATATGCCATTTGCTTTGGAAATGCATAGTAGAGACATAGGAGTTGAGATTTTGGACAGAACTCTGGGTTAATTTTTATTCCTGTTTTGTTTTTCTCTTCAGCCACTTCGTGTTCGTGGCTGCATCCTGACTCTGGTGGAACGAATGGATGAAGAATTTACCAAAATAATGCAAAATACTGATCCTCACTCCCAAGGTGAGCTAACTCCCTAGCCACCTTTGTGATTTCATGGGGTTATTTTTGTTGTTGTTATTATTGCTATTTTGTTTGTTTTGGCTTTTTGAGCTAGGGTCTCACTCTAGCCAGGTTGACCTGGAATTCGCTAAGCAAGTGTGGGCTTTGGTGAGAAGAAAATTTTAACTTCAGGGTTTTGTCAGGATTATACCAAATCAGAGTGAAAAGCCAGCATTTATCCTGTAGGATCTGTGGAGGTGCTGGTCCCCCCTCCCAAAATTATGTGGTTATGGGAGTAGTCTTTGGGCCAAATAATTGCATTTTTCATGTGCTCCCAGGTGATATTGCTGGCTTGGAGACTCTTTGAGACTTCTTTGGAATAAGGCATCTGTTTAATTTGGCTCAGAGGCATTGAAATGGGAAAGTGTAGTACTGTATGCTCAGTAAGAAAGTAAATGTTGGGGGCTGGAGAGATAGTGCAGTTGTTAAAGGTTCTTGCTTTGCAAAGCTTTTCTGCCTGGGTTCAGTTCTCCAGTACTCAGATAAAACAAAATCTACAAAGTGGCTATTAAGCACATGAAATGAAGCATCTTTGCTGCAGCAGGAGGCCCTAGAGCACTTACTCTCATTCTCTATCATTCATATTTTCTCTCTCTCTCAAAAATATATTTTTTAAAAGTGCCAGGTGTGGTGGTGTATGCTTTTAATCCCAGCATTCCAGAGGCAGAAGGTGGGAGCATCACCATGAGTTTGAGGCCACCCTGAGACAACATAGTGAGTTCCAGGTCAGCCTGGGCAAAGTGAAACCCTACCTCGGAAAAAAAAAAAAAAAAATTAGCCAGGTGTGGTGGTACACACCTTTAATCCCAGCACTTTGGAGGCAGAGTTAGGAAGATCACCATGAGTTCAAGACCAGCCTGAGACTACATGGTGAATTCCAGGTCAGCCTGGGCTAGAACAAGACCCTACCTTGAAAAACAAAAAATAAAAAGTAAATGTGCCCACTGAGTCAAGGGTATATATAAATGAACAAAACAGTTTGATGTTCATAAAGCTTCCCTTTGGTACTAGAGAATGGCAACTCAACAAATAATTATGTAGCAATGTAATTAACAGTAATCTTAAAATAATTTGATGTGGATTAGATGTCAAAATAGGGCCTTGAGATAGAAAGTGACTGGAGGAGCCAGGCTGACCTCCCAGCACTTGGGAGGATTACTGAGCTAGAGGCCTGCCTGAGCTACAGAGTGAATTTCATGTTAGTTGAGGACAGAGTGAAAGATATGATGAACAATGCTTGCTTGCTTGCTTTTTTCCTTTCTTACTGACTTTCTTCCTTTCATTCATTCATTCATTCATTTGAGAGAGAATGAATGTGGACATGCCAGGGTGGGCCTTTTGTTGCTGAAAACGAACTCCAGACATATATGTGCTACTTTTTGCATATGGCTTTACATGGGTACTGGGGAATCAAACTGGGCTGTCAGGCTTTGCAAGCAGACACTTCAACTACTTTTTTCTTTTCTTTTCTTTTTTTTTTTTTTGGCTTTTCAAGGTAGGGTCTCACTTTAGCCCAGGCTGACCTGGAATTCACTATATAGTCTCAGGGTGGCCTTGAACTCATGGCGATCCTCCTACCTCTGCCTCCCGAGTGCTGGGATTAAAGGCGTGCGCCACCACGCCCAGCTTCTTTTCTTTTTTTGGTTTTTCGAGGTAGGGTCTCACTCTAGCTCAGGCTGGCCTTGAACTCACAGCAGTTCTCCTACCTCTGCCTCCCGTGGCTGGGATTAAAGGTGTGCGCCACCACGCCTGGCTCACTTCAAATACTGAGCCAACTAACTCCCTAGCCACCTTTGTGGTTTCATGGGGTTATTTCTTTTGTTGTCGTTATTTTGTTTTGGATTTTTGAGGTAGAGTCTCACTCTAGCCAGGTTGACCTGGAATTCACTTGGTCTTGGGGTGGCTGGAACTCAAGGTGATCCTCCTACCTCTGCTGGGATTAAAGGAGTGAACCACCACCATGCCTGGCTTCCCCCCCCCCCCCCCCAGAATCCCAGATAGTCCAGGCTGTCCTCCAACTTGCTGTATAATACCTTGAACTTCTGATCCACCTGCTTCCACCTCCCAAGTGCTGGGATTACAGCTGTGCACCACCATGCTTAGTTTCAGACATCCTTTAAAAAATAAAATGAAGTGGATACATTCTAGGAATAAAAAGTGGCTTGAGCGGGAAGAAGTCGATAGAATCTTGGGAGGGAAAGCAAAGAGTCAGATTTTCCAAACCCTTGCTGACTAAGGTTGGTAGTTGAATTTTCCTTCAGCTATGAGATGGGATGACAAGGTCCAAGGAGAGGATGGTGTTTCCAGGGCACAGTGAATATTTGTATCATGAGTGCAAAGAAAAACAAGGGAAAGCTATTTGACCGGCTGACATGAGGGTGGGTGTTCTCCCTGCCAGAGTATGTGGAGCACCTGAAGGATGAGGCCCAAGTATGTGCCATCATTGAGCGTGTGCAACGCTACCTGGAGGAGAAGGGTACCACTGATGAGATCTGCCGGATCTACTTGAGACGCATCCTGCATACCTATTACAAGTTTGATTACAAAGCCCATCAGCGGCAGCTTACCCCTCCTGAAGGCTCCTCAAAGGTGAGAAGGTACTGGGCAGTCATGTCAGGAGTGAGAATTGTGTGACTGTCCTTGTCTGTTAGGACTTGATGGCAAATCTTTATTCCTGTGGAACTTCTAAGGTGGAGCAGAGAGAGAATTAGATAACATTGAGGCCAAATAAAGTCTAGTCTGATCTTTTATTGCTAGAGCCTAAGTCATTTAAGTCCATTGTCTTTTCTGGATATCCATCTCCTAACAACTTCCCTTACCCCCTAGTCTGAGCAAGACCAGGCAGAAAATGAGGGTGAGGACTCAGCTGTGTTGATGGAACGGCTCTGTAAGTACATCTATGCCAAGGACCGCACAGACCGGATCCGCACATGCGCCATCCTCTGCCACATCTACCATCATGCTCTACACTCCCGCTGGTACCAGGCCCGGGATCTCATGCTCATGAGCCATCTACAAGACAACATTCAACATGCAGACCCTCCAGTGCAGGTAGGCTGAGGAGGCGTCTAGACCTAGTGGTGGAGGAGAGGCCAGGATGAGCCTCTGTCCTCCATGTGGGTAAACTAGCTCTTGAGAAGTGCTACCTGTCTAGCAAGCAGACATCTAAGGAGACCCTTGGTCTTTCCCAAGTGCCAACATTCTTTAATCTATTGACACAAACGTACTGTCCCACAGCATTGCAGTCCTCTTAGAGATTTGGGCTCAGCCAATATTTATTTTGCCTAGTCTGGTTCAGTATGTTAGGACTGGACTCCAATATCTACTCACAGTGGCACCTCTTTCAGGTTATAAGTTTAAACAAACTCTTGAATCTATTGGAGGACACTACCACATAGATAGAGAAAGAGGCAGACAGAGAGAGAACAGGTGCACCAGGACCTCTAGCCACTGCAAACGAACTCTAGACACATGTGCCACTTTGTGCATTTGGCTTTACATGGGTACTGGAGAATCTAACTCAGATTCTTAGGCAAGTGATTTAACTGCTGAGTCATCTCTCCTGCCCCTGAAATCATATTTTGAAATTTTTTTGTTTTGGTTTTTCAAGGTAAGGTCTCACTCTGTCTAGCTCATGCTGACCTGGAATTCACTATGTAGTCTCAGGGTGGCCTTGAACTCATGGTGATCCTCCCACCTCTGCCTTCTGAGTGCTGGGATTAAAGGTGTGCCCTGCTGAATTTTTATTTTTTCAAAAATATTTTTGTGGAGCTGGGTGTGGTGGCGCACACCTTTAATCCCAGCACTCGGGAGGCAGAGGTAGGAGGATCATCATGAGTTCAAGGCTACCCTGAGACTACACAGTGAATTCCAGGTCAGCCTGGGCTAAAGCTAGATCCTACCTCAAAAAACCAAAAAAAAAAAAAAAAGTTTGTGATACTGATGATGACTGAATCCAGTCTTGAAGACATTAAACAAGGAGGAAAGGCATAGACCCAAATAGCAGTGTGTTGTATTGGGACACTACATGGCAGTGAACCTCAACCTTTTATAATACTGGGGCAACTGGTTTTGTGGGGGCGGGGTTTTAATTTGCACATGGGGGAGTGAGGGATGTACCTTTCTTTGTACTGCAAATGAATGCCCATCCTGCCTTACCCAGGTTGCTGGCAGATTTGCAAGTAATAGTCTTTAGCTGCTGAGCCATCTTCCCAGTGCCCTGTGTGTGGCAGTAATTTGAGGACGTACTGAAGGTGTGTCTGAGGTGCAGAGAGATCCTTCTTGTGTATTTAAAACACCTGGAAAATATTTACATGTAGATCATTTTGTGAATTTGTAGTGGTGGGCTTTGTTGTTGTTGTTGTTGTTTTGGCTTAGTTTTTCAAGGTAGGGTCTCTAGCCCAGGCTGGCCTTGAACTAAAGGGGATACTCCTACTTCAGCCTCCTAAGTGCTGGTATTAAAGGTGTGCACCACCACCATGCCTGGCTCTTGGTGTGTGTGTGCTTCTAAGTGCTGAGATTCAAGGTATGAGTCTTCAGCTGTATTTCCTGTTCCTAACTTGGTCTTCATCCCAGATATCTACAAGACTTGTTTTCTTCTTTATCTCTTCATTCAAATATTCCCTTCACAAAAAGGCCTTCCTGACTCCCCTTTTTAATTGTCCCCCTAAGCATGATTCACCATCTATAAAGTATGGTTATTTTTTGTCTGTATGCCTTACCTCCAGAACCAGAGATCCATAGGAGACGGGGCTTGTCTGCTTTGTTCTCTGGAAGCAGTCCATGGCCTACTACTAAGAACTGTGTTCTTTGAATAAATGCACAGCTTGCCTAAGCTGTCACCTTTGCCCTTTGCCTTCAGATTCTGTACAACCGCACCATGGTGCAGCTGGGCATCTGTGCCTTCCGCCAAGGCCTAACAAAAGATGCACACAATGCTCTCCTGGACATCCAATCAAGTGGTCGTGCCAAGGAGCTTCTGGGCCAGGGTCTGCTGCTGCGCAGCCTGCAAGAGCGCAACCAGGAGCAGGAGAAGGTAGAACGACGCCGGCAGGTGCCCTTCCACCTGCACATCAACCTGGAACTGCTGGAGTGTGTGTATCTGGTGTCTGCGATGCTCCTGGAGATACCCTACATGGCTGCCCATGAGAGCGATGCACGCCGACGTATGATCAGCAAGCAGTTTCATCATCAGCTGCGGGTCGGTGAGCGGCAACCCTTGCTGGGTAAGTATGAGCTTGTGTAGCCCAGTACACTTGCTTGATCTTTGCTTACACATAAGCATTAAGAGTTAATGGGGCTGGACGTGGTGGCGCATACCTTTAATCCCAGCACTCGGGAGGCAGAGAGAGGTAGGAGGATCGCCATGAGTTCAAGGCTACCCTGAGACTACATAATGAATTCCAGGTCAGCCTGGACTAGAGACCCTACCTCAAAATAAATAAATAAACAAATAAATAAATAAGTTAATGGCTGCTGGCAAGATGACTCAGCAGTTAAAGGTGCTTGTTGGCAAAGCCTGACAGGCTGGATTCAGTTCTTTAGTACCCATGTTAAAGCCAGATGCACAAAATGGGGTATGCATCTGGAATCTGTTTGCAATGGCTGGAGGTCCTGGTGTACCCAGTCTAGCAATCAAATATTTTTTAAAGAGAGAACTTAATAGATTAATTCCCACAAGATGATTCCATTTGACCGATTGATACTTAAATCTGCCTAGTAGTAAACCTTTTAGAAATAATAATTTAGGGGGCGATGGCTCAGCGGTTAAGATGCTTATTTGCAAAGCCTGGGTTCAATTCCTCAGTACCCACATAAAGCCAGATGCACAAAGTGGCAGCAGCAGGAGGCCCTGGTACACCCTTTCTCTCTCTCCTTACAAGTAAATAAAATTTTTTTTTTAAAAAAACGCGGCAGCCAGGCATGGTGGTGCATGCCTTTAATCCCAGCACTCTGAGAGGCAGAGGTAGGAGGATTGCTGTGAGTTCAAGGCCACTCTGAGACTACATAGTGAAGTCCAGGTCAGCCTGGACTACAGCGAGACCCTACCTTGAAAAAACAAAAACAAAAAGCCCGGCATGGTGGTACAAGCCTTTAATCTTAGCATTTGGGGTACTTAGACTGAAGTAGGAGGATTACCATGAGTTTAAGACCAACCTGAGACTACATAGTGAATTCCAGGTCAGACTGGGCTAGAGAGAGGCCCCACCTTTATAAAAAGCACAAATTCATTTGATCTGCATTTGTAATAAACCTGTGATAAAAGTACTATAGTTACCCTTTCTTTTTTTCTTTTTTCTTTTTTCTTTTTTTTCTTCTTTTTGATTTTTTGAGGTAGGGTCTCACTTTAGTTCAGGCTGACCTGGAATTCACTATGTAGTCTCAGGGTGGCCTCGAACTCACAGCAATCTCCTCCTACCTCTGCCTCCCGAGTGCTGGGATTAAAGGTGTGCGCCATCACACACGGCTATATATAGTTACCCTTTCTGATGAACAAACTGAGAGAGAATTCAGTAACTAGTCCAAGTTTTACACAACTAATGTGTGTTTTTCTTATTTCTCCCCTTCATATGCATCATTTTTTAGCCAAACCAATCGAGTGCCATCACTCAAAAAATGTAACACTGGTTTCTCTGATCACTTTTTTTTAATTGAACCCAGGGTCTCATACATGCAAGCAAGTGCTCTGCCACTAAGCTATACTCCTGACACCTACTTTGGTCACTTTTGGAAAACCTAATCCTACAGGGGCTGAGTGAGTGGTTTACTGGGAAAAGGAATTGACCGTGCCCTTTCTAGGCAACTGGTCCTCCACACCTTCTCTTGCTTTTGGTTCTGCTCAAGTGCTGCTTGTGGTGACACAAGCCTTTAATCCCAGCACTCAGGAGACTAAGGTACAACAGCCTGAGACTACATGGTGAATTCCAGGTAAGCCTGGGCTAGAAGAATGAGACCCTATTTCAATCAATCAATCAATCAATGAGTAAAGTTTGGTAAATACAATCGTAGTTGAGATTTTAAATTTATCATTATTTTTTTTGTTTGTTTGTTTTTCGAGGTAGGGTTTCACTTTAGCCCAGGCTGACCTGGAATTCACTATGTAGTCTCAGGGTGGCCTTGAACTCATGGTGATCCTCCTACCTATGCCTCCCGAGTGCTGGGATTAAAGGAGTGCGCCACCACGCCCAGCTTTTAAGTTTATTTTTAAGCAAGGAACTCAATTAATAGGATCTGATAAAAGTTAGGACCCTTTTTCCCAGGAATGTGCACACAAGGGCATACACACATGTCAGCATTTCTTAGGAACTCAGCAATCTCTTTATTTTATTTATTCATTTTCAAGCAGAGAGATGAGAGAGAGAATATGCACCAGGGCTACCACCTGTGGGTCTGGCTTATGTGGGCACTGGGGAATTGAACCCTAGGTCCTTAGGCACTAGAGGCAAGTGCCTTAACTGCTGAGCCATCTCTTCAGCCCCAAGACTCAGCAATCTCTTGAAGCTTGGGACTTGTACAATCCTGTAAATGTTTAGTGAAGAGCTGGGAGAGTCCAGTGTTTTGTTGTTCTGGCCTTTATTCCTTCTTTAACAGTACTTGTGGGGATAAGAGCTCTGGTCTTAAGTTTCAATCAGTCCTTCTCAATTATTTCAGGTCCTCCTGAGTCAATGAGAGAACATGTGGTTGCAGCCTCCAAGGCCATGAAGATGGGTGACTGGAAGACCTGCCACAGTTTCATCATTAATGAAAAGATGAATGGGAAAGTGTGGGACCTTTTCCCTGAGGCTGACAAAGTCCGCATCATGCTAGTAAGGTGAGCAGAAAAGGAGATCATGGTGGATAGGGAAGAAAAGACTGTGTGCTCTCCTTCCTTTAAGACTCTGTCCCCTTTCCTTGTCCTCCACAGGAAGATCCAAGAAGAGTCGCTGAGGACCTACCTCTTTACCTACAGCAGTGTGTATGACTCAATCAGGTAGGGTTATTCCTGGAGATACAAAGGGTCCCAGCATCATGGTTAAGGGTCCTAACTGCCCCCTGTTGCCTACCTTTTTCCCCTAGTATGGAAACCCTGTCAGACATGTTCGAGCTGGATCTGCCCACTGTGCACTCCATCATCAGCAAAATGATTATTAATGAAGAGTTAATGGTGAGCCAGGGGTGGTGGCTGAGGCAGGTGGAGTCATGAAGAAACCAGTGGAGAAGTTCAACCTATGTTATATTCTTTGTCTGCCTTGTTCCCGTCAGGCTTCTCTGGACCAGCCGACACAGACAGTGGTAATGCATCGCACTGAGCCCACTGCCCAGCAGAACCTGGCTCTGCAGCTGGCAGAGAAACTTGGCAGTCTAGTGGAGAATAATGAGCGGGTGTTTGACCATAAGCAGGGAACCTATGGCGGCTACTTCAGAGGTGAGTGTTTGTCCCTGCACTCTCCAGGGATCCTTCTTCTTAAGCTTCTCTCTCCTGACACTTATGCCCTCCCTTTCTCGCCTTTCCTGCAGACCAGAAGGATGGCTATCGCAAAAACGAGGGCTACATGCGCCGGGGTGGCTACCGCCAGCAACAGTCTCAGACGGCCTACTGAGCTTTCCATTTCTGTCCCTGGGTCATAGGCCATTCAGCCTTGCAGTCCTAAACCCACCCTGGTCATTAAAGGTCTGTTTGGATTTTATAGTTCCTCATTGTCTTGCTACAGAGATGTGTTAGGACTCATTCACTTGCTAATTAAATTTCCAGAGATTCCACCACATAACAGGTGTAAGGCTCAAGATAACTACGCTCCCCCATAACCGTTGCTCGGACAATTTACAACCCTCAATCTCATGGGGCACATCAGCAATCAGTCTCAGTGAGGAAGGCCTTCAGTGGAAAGGCAGAGGGGGAAACAGTGGTACCAACGTATGACTTATTCATACAAAGTTTCTACGAATTAAAAAAAATTTTTAAGCTGGGGCTGGGGAGATGGCCTGCAAAGCATGACATGGGTTTAATTCCCTAGTACACAAGGAAAGACAGATGCACAAAGTGGCATGTGCATCTGCAGTTTGTTTGCAGAGGCTAGAGGCCCTGGCATACTATTCTCTCCCTCCCTCACCCCTTCTTTGCTTGCAAAAATAATAATTAAGTACAAACAGAAGCCAGATGTGGTGATACATGCCTTTAATCCTAGCACTTGGAGGCAGTGGTAGGGTCACTGTGAATTTGAAGCCAGCTTGAGACTACATAGTGAATTCCAGGTCAGCCTGGGCTAGAGCGAGACCCTACCTCAAAAAAAGAAAGGTGCGCCGGGCATGGTGGCGCATGCCTTTAATCCCAGCACTCGAGAGGCAGAGGTAGGATTGCCGTGAGTTCAAGGCCACCCTGAGACTACATAGTGAATTCCAGGTCAGCCTGGACTAGAGCGAGACCCTACCTTGAAAAACCAAAAAAAAAGAAAAAAAGAAAAAGTGCAAATAGATACACAACTATGCAAACAGATAAATAATGTCCCAATAGACGGTGATCTTGATCGTCTTTGCCAAGCTTCCACTTAAACTTCTGCCTCATTCCAATGGGACAAAACCATTTCCTACTGCCTTGAACTGTTATGGTTTTTCTTGTTTTTCTTGGCTAAAAAGATGGCTTAGCGGTTAAGGCGTTTGCCTGCAATGTAGACAGATCAGAGTTCAATTCCCCAGTGCCCATATAAAGCCAGATGCACAAGAGGGCACATGTCTCTGGAGTTCATTTGCAGTGGCTAGAGGCCCTGGTGCCCCTTCTCTCTGTCTGCCTATCTCTCTCTCGCTCATAAATAGATAAAATAATTTAAAATTTTTTTCTCATGGGCAAAAAAAAATCTACATACACATATGATAGGACGTCAGACTGGTTTACAGGTATCTTCGGCTTCTAGGTAGCTCTCCTCTGAGAGACTCCTTATTGCTACACCCTGTGACCAAGTTCAGCTTGAAGTTGCTGAGTAGTCTGCACTGGTTCCTCTAACAGCAGTTAGAGTTTCTTCTCAGTATGGGGAAATGAAGGAAACTCAGGAGAAAGCTAGCTTCTTTTAGGTAGTTTCAGTTAAGGACAAGAGCCCACAGAGAGAACCAGAAGGTGCCACTCTGCTTTGACAAGAATGAACTGTGATCCAGATTCATACAACAGCTGCGGTGCTCCCTGCTGCCCAAGGTCTGCCATACTACCTAGATGGGCTGGCCTTTGGGGTCTGCCCTTTGAATCTACAAACCAGTGGGGTCTTCCCCTTACATACCTGAATCTGATGAAAGAGTACATTTTCAATCAACTATAAAGGCTTCTCTGAGCCGGGCATGGTGGCACACGCCTTTAATCCCAGCACTGGGGAGGCAGAGGTAGGATCACCATGAGTTCAAGGCCACCCTGAGACTACATAGTGAATTCCAGGTCAGCCTGGGCTAGAGTGAAGACCCTACCTTGGGGAAAAAAAAGGCTTCTCTGTGCAGTGATCTCTGCCTGGTTTTGCAGCCAGGCTGGGTTGGGAGAGACCAGAGCACTGTTTCTTGGCCTGGGTAATTTTCTGCTTGCCTCTGCATTATGCCTTGGGGTAACTTCTCACTTTAATCATATGTGATTTTTCTCTGATCTGAGTCTACCACGTGGGTATTTTCTCTAAACTCTGGACCTACTACTTGTGTACTTTCTCTAAACTCAGGGTGATCTTGAGTATTAGCTCTCTTTATTACCCATTTCTCACTGCCTAGCATACTCTCCTATTCTCAAACCATCACCACTTGCTCTTTCTTCCATGGGAAGGCTCAGGGCAGAGGCCGTGCTTTCCACATGAGTGTGTTTCTTTTAAATCTTCCTACAGAAGTTTGTTTGCAGTGGTAAGAGACCATGGCAGGCCATTCTCTCTCTTTCCTTGCCAATAAATAAAAATATATTTATTTATTATTTTTATTTATTTTATTTTATTATTATTTATTTATTTATTTTTGGTTTTTTGAGGTAGGGTCTCGCTCTAGCCCAGGCTGACCTGGAATTCACTCTGTAGTCTCAGGGTGGCCTCGAACTCATGGCGATCCTCCTACCTCTGCCTCCCGAGTGCTGGAATTAAAGGCGTGCGCCACCACGCCCGGCTAAAAGTATTTTTAAAAGCCAGTGTGATGGCACATACCTTTAATCCCAGCACTTGGGAGGCACAAGTAGGATTGCTGTGAATTTGAGGCCAGCCTAGGACTACAGAGTGAGTTTCAGGTCAGCCTGGGCTAGAGTGAGACCCTACCTAAAAAACTAATAATAATAATAAAAATAGGGTTGGAGAGAATACTCAGTGGTTAAGGCACTTGCCTGCAAAACCTGATGACCCAAGTGTGATTCCCTAGTACCCACTTAAAGCCAGATGCACAAAGTGGCACATGTATATGGAGTTTGTTTGCAGTTACTAGAGGCCCTGTTGTACCCATTCATATTCTTGGCTTGCAAATAAATAAAAAAATATTTTTTAATATTTTATTCATTTATTTGCAAGCAAAAAGAAAGAATTAACAAGTTAGGGCCTCCTGCTTCTGCAAACAAACTCCAGATGCATGGGCCACTGGACATCTGGCTTTATGTGGGTACTGGGGAATCAAACTCTGCTCACTGGACTTTGCAGGCATAAAATTTTTTAGAAAACATAGAGCTGAAGAGATTGCTCCATGGGTAAAGATGTTTGCAGGGCCTGCGGACTCAAGTTTGATCCTCCCCAGCACCCATGTAAAGTCAGACACAAAGTGGCACATGCTTATGTGATAATGAACCTCTGACAATGGGAGGTCACGCCAGAAGAATCAGCTTTCAGTCCAACTAGTCTGATGTTCCTTTGCAGCTGCAGAGGAGATAGAAGAGCACAGATAATTTAAGGCATGCATGCACATACTTACACCAAAAATAAATATAGGGAGGGAAGAACATCTGCTGCTTCTCTCCCTCTGCCCCTGAGGGACGCAGCTATGGAGACCTGGGCCTGGAGGTCCCCTGGGGGTGGAAGGAAACATGCAGAGCTGCCTTTGGGACTGGAATGGAGGAGGTGCTCAGTAAGGGAGCTTGCTCACTGAAATGATTGCAAGGGCACTCCTGCCTCCTTCCACTGAAGGTTCGGGCAGCCCCTGGAACTAGTTTGGGTGGTAGAAGACATTTGTGAACAGTCCAAGGATCATAGTAGAAGCCACCCTGGAAGGACCTTGATTGCAGGGCCAGCCTGGGCAACATGGTGAGATTGTCTCAAGAGAACGAAAACAAAAGGCAAAACTCTCCCTAGAGTGGAGTTCCAGCCTTTGTCTCTCACTAGCTCTTGACCAACTAGCCACAGTCTCAATCTACAACAGAAAGAGCTAGGTTTAAACTTATGTCCATGTGGAGTCACAGGTGAAAAAACCAGTGGCACTTGGCAAACTGAACAGTGAGGGTCTGGTTTATTTTTTTAATTAATTTTTTTTTTTTTTTAGGTAGAGTCTCACTTTAGCCCAGGCTGACCTAGATTTTACCCTGTAGTCCCCTTCAAATCCTCAAACTCCTGATTTTAGGGATCAATTTTGTTTTTTATTTTCTAAGAATTTGATGTGCAAATACAAAAATAAGATTCACAGCAGTAACATTTTAAAGACATTTTACCAATAAGTTTAAAAAAACAAGCTATCTCTGTAAAATAATACTTGCATTCCATTGGAATAATTTCACAATCTCAGATTTTAAACTGGAAAAACAAGATTTCTGCTGAGAAAAAAAACAGCAAACAACCAAAATAGTATATTTCAGATTGTAAAAGCCAAAGGAAGGGTAGGACTGCTTACAGTGCAAAGTTCTAGACACAAAATGGCCTTGATATTCATGACCTCACAATGCCTGATAATACCTACACATAATGGGTAGAAAAGATGGTGACAGGGCTGGAGAGATGGCTCAGCGGTTAAGGCACTTGCCTCCAGTGCCTAATTCCCCAGGTCCCACATAAGCCAGACCCACAAGGTGGTGGCCCTGGTGTGTCTCTCTCTCTCTCTCTCTCTCTCTCTCTCTCTCTCTCTCTCTCTCTTCTCCTTGAAAATGAATAAATAAAATATTTTAAAATTTAAAAAAGATGATGACACTGAAACAAAACACACTAATTGAGAGGCGGAAGAGATATGAGGGAGGGGGAGAGGGGAGGGAATAATATGGTTTATAATCTATGGTCTATATTTATGGAAGATATCAAAAGTTTTTAAAAGCTAGGCATGGTAGGTAGCTCACGCCTTTAATCCCAACACTCGGGAAGCAGAGGTAGGATTGCCGTGAGTTCAAGGCCACCCTGAGACTACATAGTGAATTCCAGGTCAGCCTGGACTAGAGCAAGACCCTACCTCGAAAAACCAAGAAAAAAAAATTTTTTTAATAGTATATTTCAAATTGTAATATGATACTTCAAGGTGGAAAAGAATGTGCTTAAAGGAAATGGCCAGGCCTCCCAGAGTAAATTCTTCCCCAAAGGGATGTCCCACTCCTGGCAGGACTGAGCAGTGGAGACACCTCATGAAGTAGGTGTCTTTCTACTGATGAGTAAACAGGACTGCTGAGAAAGTGTCTGTGAACTAGAGGACACCTGGCTCTGGTACCAAAGGTGAGAGATTTTATTCTCCCAAACAGCAACTTGATTTGCCATTATTACTGAAAACTTCTAGTGAGTCCTTTAGAACAGTCACATGTTTACATTTACACAATGGGCCCTAACACCCACCTTGAAGTGTTGCCATTCAAAGTCATCTTTCCTGATTGAGGAATGTTAATGTTACAAAACCTCACCAGACAATACAGATTTTCTCCAATTTCCCCCTGTTGATAGAAGATGGGGAAATCAGGAAAGTCATTTGTTCCTTACAGCTGTTCTCAGTAACTTTGTTTAGAAGGTAAGAACCAAATTTAACAAGTGAAAATTTTTATAAGGTAAGATATATATGGAAACTTGTGTGTTTAAATCATTTTTAAAGGAAATTGTTTGCAAGGGGAGAAACAGGCACAGAATCTTAACCAAGCTGTTTCAAGGTTATTTTCATAATGATAAGGTAGGGCTCTCAATTCTCAGGTTCAAGAATAGAAATCCCCTTAGAGCGGGGGGGGGGGGGAACTTTCACCCTTTTGGACTGGAGAGATGGCTTAGCGGTTAAGGCATTTGCCTGCATGCAGAAGGACCCGAGTTCCATTTCCCCAGTGCCCATATAAAGCCAGATGCACAAGAGGGCACATAGATAATGGAATTCATTTACAGTGGATGGAGGCCCTGGCACTCCCACTTTCTCTTTCTTCCTCTTTATCTCCAAATAAATTATATATATATATATATATATATATATATATATAAACTTTCATCCTTTTGGTGGATGATTCTCATACATTTTTTAAGTACATAATATGAATTTCTTTGAACCTCTATGGCATTTTGAAATCTTTGAAAGCTGAGGTTTCTAGGTATTTTTTTCTCCAAAATAAAAAATGGCAAGGGAGGGCTCGAGAGGGCTCAGCAATTAAGGCCTGTAAAGCAGAAGGACCCAAGTTCTATTCTCCAGTACCCATGTAAAGCCAGATGCATAAAGCGGTGCATGTGTCTGGAGTTCATTAACAGTGGCTGGAGGCCTGGTGTGTCCATTCTCCCCTCAAATATTTTTTTTTAAATGGCAGGGGAGCTAGCTGTAAGGTACACCAAGAAAGATCATCTTGACTTCTGGTTAAGATGGCAACAAAGCCACACTAAAGCTACCTAGGGAGGAAAACAAGGCAGAGAGACTGAAGAATACTCTCTTTTACCAAAAACTGAAGGTATGTAGGAGTTTTTTAGCCTCAGCGGAGAAATAGGAGAGACCCAGGGCTTCTTCCAGTGGTGCCTGTGTTCGGCCTGGAGGGGCTACAATGCAAGAAACCTGCCTGAGTCCCAGCGAGCAGAGCCACAGGGAGAAAATTCTCCACTTACCAAAGTCAAAAAAACTAAAGAAGGGCTGGAGAGATGTTCAGAAAGTTCTTACCTAGGCCAATATGTTGAAGTGTTTCCCCTACGTTTTCCTCTAGAAGTTTCAGAGTTTCAGATCTGATATTAAGGTCTTTGATCCATTTGGACTTAATTCTGGTGCATAGAGAGAGATAAGCATATATTTTCATCCTACATATATGCAGAAGACACTAGGAAATGGAAAAATATCCCATGTTCTTGGATGGGAAGAATCAATATTGTGAAAATGTCAATCTTACCAAACGCATTCTACACATTTAATGTAATCCCTATCAAAATTCCAGTGGCATTCTTCACTGAAATAGAAAAAAATCCTAAAATTCATTTGTAATCACACACACACAAACTCATAGCCAAAACAATTCTAGGCAACAAAAATAAGGCTGGTGGTCTCACCATACCTAATTTTAAGATATATTGCAGAGCCATAGTAACAAAAACAGCGTGGTACTGGCACAAAAACAACAGAATAGAGGACCCTGATGCAAACCCAGACAGTTGCAGCCATCTGATTTTTGACAAAAATATTCACTGGAGAAAAGAACAGCCTCTTTAGAAAATGGTACTAAGAAATCTGGACATCTATATATAGGATGAAAATAGATCCTTATCTCTCTCCATGCACAAGAATCAAGTCCAAATGATCAAAGACCCGAAACTCTGAAACTGCTAGAGGAAACAGTAGGGGAAACACTTCAACATATTGGCACAGGCAAGGGCTTCCTGAACATAACTCAGGAAATAAAACCACTAATCAACAATTGGGCCGGGCATGGTGGTGCACACCTTTAATCCTAGCACTCGGGAGACAGAGGTAGGAGGATTGCTATGAGTCTGAGGCCAGCCTGGGACTACATAGTGAATTCCATGTCAGCCTGGACTAGAGTGAGACCCTACCTCAAAAAAAAAACCAATTGGGACCTCATGAAATTAAAAAGCTTGTGTACAGCAACTGACTCTTGCTGTGAACAGAGCAAAGAGGCAACCTACCCAATGGGAGAAACTCTGCCTGCTATACATCTGACAGGATTAATATCCAGGAGTTACAAAGAACTCAAAAAATTAAATAATAAAAAATCAACCCAATCAAGAAATGGGCTATGGAACTTAATAGAGAGATCTCAAAAGAAGAAATACAGATGGCCTATAAACACCTAAAAACATATCTATCTCCTTAACAATCAGGGAAATGCAAATTAAAACTACTTTGAGAGTCCATCTCACTCCTGTCAGAATGGTTACCATGAAGAAATGATGGCTAGAGAGATGGCTCAGCAGTTGAAGGTGCTTGCCTATAAAGCAGAAGGACCTGAGTTCAATTCCCCATGCAAAGCCAGATCCACTAGATGGTACATGAATCTGGAGTTTGTTTGCAGTGGCTGGAGGCTCTGGTGCGCCCATTCTCTCTCTTTCTCATAAATTTTTAAAAGATGATTGTCTCCCAGTCTGTCTCCCTCTTTTCTCTCTCAAGTAAATAATTTTGAAAAATGACAATAAATGCTAGCGAGGATGTGGAAAAATAGGAACCTTCAATACTGTTGGTGGGAATGTAAACTGGTACAGCCATTGTGGAAAGCAGTGTGGAGGTTCCTGAGATAGCTGAAAATAAATTTACCATATGACCCAGCTATACCACTCCTTGGCATATATCCTAAGGAGTCTAGTCACTACCCTAGAGATACTTGCTCATCCATGTTTATTGAGGCTCTATTTACAATAGCTAGATGTCCCTCAACTGATGAATGGATAATGAAGATTTATACAATGGAGTTTTTTTTTTTTTTTTGATTTTTCGAGGTAGGGTCTCACTCAAGTCCAGGCTGACCTGCAATTCACTATGTAGTCTCAGGGTGGCCTTGAACTCATGGTGATCCTCCTACCTCTGCCTGGGATTAAAGGCGTGCGCCACCACGCCTGGCTTCATTTATACAATGGAGTATTATTCAGTGGTAAAGAAAAATGAAATTATGAAATTTAGGGCTGGAGCAGTGGCTCAGTGGTTAAGGTGCTTGTCTGCAAAACCTAACATCCTAAGTTCGATTCCTCAGTGCCCACATAAAGCCAGATGCACAAAGGGGCGTATGCATCTGGAGTTGCTTTGCTAGAGGCCCTGGTGCGCCCATTCTCTCTGTCTTTCTCAGTGTCTGTGTCTCTCTGCTTGAAAATAAATAAATAAATAAAATAATAAAAAAAAGAAATTTGCAGGGAAAGCCGGGCGTGGTGGCGCACGCCTTTAATCCCAGCACTCGGGAGGCAGAGGTAGGAGGATCACCATGAGTTCAAGGCCACCCTGAGACTACATAGTAAATTCCAGGTCAGCCTTGACGAGAGTGAGACCCTACCTCAAAAAAAATTTATACCAGAACTTATTCCACACTTAGGTTAAGTGCAAAATTAAAGTGTCTCATTCTAACTTTCCATAAACCCAAATATTTGAAGTTGTCAAGCTTATTACAATGAGATCATTCATTCATATATTGTATGGCATGGAGCTATCCTCAGAGTCAAGGATCTACAATAACCATCCCATAAGAGAACCTTTGCTTTGGCCGAATGGGCACTTGTCATTTATTTAATCCAGGTCACTATTTTTCTCAGTGTTCATTCTTTCTATCACCAAACCTCTAATTTCATAAGGCTGAGCTTGTAGATAGGTTATGTGGTCATAATGTGAAAGTAGTTTAGAACATACCATGCAAAACTGAAAATCAATTTTCAAGTTTTTTTTTTTTTTTTTTTTTGGTTTTTCGAGGTAGGGTCTTGCTCTAGCCCAGGCTGACCTGGAATTCACTCTAGTCTCAGGGTGGCCTTGAACTCACGGCGATCCTCCTACCTCTGCCTCCCGAGTGCTGGGATTAAAGGCTTGTGCCACCACGCCTGGCAAAAAGGAGAAATTTTTGTTTTGTTTTGTTTTTTGAGGTAGGGTCTCACTCTAGCCCAGACTGACCTGGAACTCACTATGTAGTCTCTGGGTGGCCTTGAACTCGTGGTGACCCTCCTACCTCTGCTTCCTGAGTGCTGGGATTAAAGGCGTGCACCACCATGCTCAAATCTTTTTTTTAACGTGCTCCATGTGCGATATAATAGAAATCCACCATGACTAGTAAGAGTTTTACAAAAGATAAGCAGTTAAACAAGAATAGTTTTTCCAAGTATAAATACATAGGTTAAGAGATGTTAAAACTCTTTAGGCACATTTAAATAAAAACACAACCTCACTAGCAAACAGAGGTCAAGTTCAGGAGGAATGTTAGAGTGTCAAAGACTATAAGGTCACTAGTATGTAAACGTAAAGTGGTTTTGAATATTTTAATATTTTTGTCAAAGCAGGAGCTAGCTGGGTGTGGTGGTTGGTGCATGTCTTTAATCCCAGCACTTGGGAGGCTGAGGTAGGAAGATGGCCATAAATTTGAGGCCAGATCGAGCTACAGAGTGAGTTCCAAGTCAGCTTGAGCTACAGGAAAAACCCTGCTTTCCAAAAACAATATACCCCATGGACAGATCCAATATGCCCACTGAGGAGGGTCCCCAGTGGGAAGGGGCCAGAGGGGGGAAATGGGGGTACCATTACAAAATTTGCTCATAAAATGTAGCTAATCGTTGACAATATATATAAAAAAATATATACAGGACTGGAGAGATGGCTCACTGGTTAAAGCACTTGCTTGTATAGCCTAACGACCATAGTTTGAGTCCCCAGTACCCACATAAAGCCAGATGTACAAAGTGGTGCATGCATCTGGAGATTGTTTGCAGCGACTAGAGGCCCTGGCATGCCCATTCTCTGTCTGTCTGACTCTGCTTGTAAATAAAAAAAAATAAAAATAGGGGCTGGAGAGATGGCTCAGCGGTTAAGGCACTTGCCTCCAGTGCCTAAGGCCCTGGGTTCAATTCCCCAGTAACCACATAAGCCAGACTCCTCTCTCTCCCTCCCTCCCTCCCTCTCTCTCTCTATTCTTGAAAATGAATAAAAATATTTTAAAAATAAAAATATTTAAAATGTGTGTATATATATGTAAATATATAATAAACACAATACTAAAAGAAAACCCAATATATAAACATAGGAACAAAAAGCACGTACTCATCCCTAATCACAAATCACTCATTCCTAATCCCAATGCTTGGGAACTGTATAGTTTTTCCAAACACTCCCATGGCTTCATCCATGTTGTCATTGTCCACACCAAAATCATCTCTGTTAGTGATTTCCTCCTCTTGATCTTCTTCATCATATTTCTCCGGGTCTGCAGCATCCTTCTTGAGTTTTCTCCTTGCTTCCTTCTTTCATTTTCCTCATTGGATTTTTCACCATCACCTCACTTTTCCATTTTGTTGTTCAGACATCCACAGTGCTAGTGCCTGAAGCGCTTTTGCCTGCATGTTTCGTCTTTTTGGATTTTGGATTTTCTTTTTTGCATTTTTCCCTTGGCATCAACTCTCTTGGAAGTATTTTCCAATCTGGTATCCACTCTTCTTTGTATACCTTCACATATCTTTTGCTATACCTTTCAATATCTTGTTTATCTTCAGGCGTTTCAATGAAATAGGGCATTCTTTTCACTGTTTCTCTCAGCTCCTGCTTCAAAACCAGCAAATATTCCTCCCCTCCCGCTTTCAGTGGCACAGGCCTGTAGTCTCTCTGGAAGAAACGGTGGTAGCTTCAATACCACATTAGGCAACTCTTCCGTTGCTAAACCCGATGGCCTCAATGCTGAAGGCACAGGCAGCACGTTCTCTTCTTGTATTCCCAGCCATCGAAACTCAAGACAGTAGAAGGGTGAGTGGGCAAATGCTGCTCTCATAAGTCCTGAGTCCTGGGCAAAAACTGCTGCGGACTTGCTGGCGAGGAAGGGGTGAGGGCAACAGGCAGAGCCCAGGGAGCCCTTGGTTCCTGCTGGGGAGATGGGCTCACCAGCGCCACTGTGCATCTGGCTTTCCCTGGGTGCTAGGGGAATTGAACCTGAGCTGTTAGGCATTTCGCCACCCCCATGTTTTGTTTTGTTTGAGGTAGGTCTCATTCTAGCACAGGATGACCTGGAACTCATTCTGTAGTCCCATGCTGGCCTCAACTCACATCGATCCTCCTCCCTCTGCCCGGTGCTACTTGTTTAATATTTTTCTACTTTATAAATCTGTATTATTTTAATACAACATTTGAAACAAAAACTTATCCTTAGGGCTGGAGAGATGGCTCAGCGGTTAAGGCACTTGCCTCTAGTGCCTAAGGCCCCGGGGTTCAGTTCCCCAGTACCCACATATGCCAGACCCACAAGGTGGTGGCCCTGGTGCTCTCTCCCTCTCTATCTTTGTATTTCTCTGCTTGAAAATGAATAAACAAAATATTTTTAAAAAGAAAAAAAACTTATCCGTAAACCTCTCTGGTTTGTAAAAAGGCCAGTTCTTGTTCTTTTCCTTTTAATTCTTTTTAAAAGTGCCTAAGCACTGGAGGCAAGTGCCTTAACCGCTGAGCGATCTCTCCAGCCCCCTGATCATTTTCCTTCACGCATTTCAGGAGCACTCAGCTCTTAAGAGTGCTCCATTCGCACATTAATTCTCTTGGCAAGGATCTTGCCCTAACTTGCTTGTTTACAACAATCCCAACAGCATGCTGAGTAACATGGTAGACTCCTCCAGTCTTCCCCTGTGACATTTACGGGGCATTCCTTTTTGGACAGTACCCATCCCTTGAGGTCTACAATACCACCCTTCTAGTAGATTCTCATGGAATGGTCAAAGGAACAACTCCATGTTTTGGCAACTTACTGGAAGATGGTGGTTCTGGCCGAAAAAAAGCTCAACTTGTTCCTTTTCATCTAAAAATTTTTGGTCTTTTTTTTTTTTTTTTTTGTTTTTCGAGGTAGGGTCTCACTCTAGCCCAGGCTGACCTGGAATTCACTAGGTAGTCTCAAGGTGGCCTTGAACTCATGGTGATCCTCCTACCTCTGCCTCCCAAGTACTGGGGTTAAAGGCATGCGTCACCACTCCCGGCTCATAATTTTTGTATTTTTTGAGGTAAGGTCTCACTCTAGCCCAGGCTGATCTGGCACTCATTTTATAGTTCACAGCTGGCCTTGAGCTCACAGTGATCCACAGTGCTTGACATCTCCCTCTTAAAAACAGGTCAACCTTGGCTAGAATCAGACCTTATCTCAAAAACCAAAAATAAATAAATAAGCTGGGCGTGGTGGCGCACGCCTTTAATCCCAGCACTGGAGGCAGAGGTAGGAGGATCACCATGAGCTCAAGGCCATCCTGAGGCTACGTAGTGAATTCCAGGTCAGCCTGGACTAGAGCGAGACTCTACCTCGAAAAACCAAAATAAATAAAGCTGGGTGTGGTGGCACATGCTTAAATCCCAGTCACTCTGGAAGCTGAGGCAGGAGAATCGCTGTTTGAGGCCACCCTGAGACCACATAGTGAAATCCAGGTCAGCCTGGGCTAGAGCGAGACTCTACCTTGAAAAACCTAAATAAATAAATAAAAAACTAATTGGAAGGAGGAAGAGATTCACTGGAGGGTGGATTTGAGAGGGGGAGGATGGGGAAGGGAATTATCATGGTTTATTTATACTTATGGCAAATATCAATAAAAAGTTTTAAAATGTTTAATACAGAAAGTTTTAACGACTTTTAAAAAAATGGGGGGCTGGAAAGATGGTTCAGCTGTTAAAGGCATTTGCCCCAGGGTTCAATTCCTCAGTACCCACATAAAGCCAGATGCAGAAAGTAGTGCATGGGTCTGGAGCTAGTTTGCAGTGGCAAGAGGTCTTGAAGACTATTCTTTCTGCTTACAAGTAAATATTTTAAAAATTGTATGTGTGCACTATGGCACAGGTGGCTCAGAGGACCACCTTGGGGTGTCTGTGATCTTTTCACTTTCTTTGACACAAAGTGTCTTACTACTGCTAAAAAGCTGGCGCTAGGTGTGGTAGCTTACACCTTTAATTCCATCCAGCACTGGGGAGGCAGAAGTAGGAGGATCAGGATGGTTGTGAGTTCAAGGCCAGCCTGCAGCTACAGAGTGAATTCCAAGTCAATCAGGACTAGAGCAAGACCCTACCTTGCAAAGCCAAAAAAAGAGGGGTAGACGGCTGGTAAAGCACCCAGATGGAAAAACTCACACATCTGAGCAAGGCAGGGGTAAAGAAATGCTTCACAACTAGTAAAGCTGGGGTGGGATGAGGCCCCGTGGTAGAGTGTTTAAGGTCCTGGCATTGGTCCCAGCACAAGATTACAAAAAGAACCAAAACAGTAAGTCTGTTCCTACATGAGAAGTTGCAGTTTCAGTGTTGTGTGCCTTGTTTCACGGTTCAGACCTGGTCTCAGAGACAGGTGTTGCAACGTATGTCTGTAATCTTGGGAGGTAGTTCAGGAGTTCATGCTAGGCATGGTTTCACACACTTTTTAATCCCAGGTCAGCCTGGGCTGGAGTCAGACCCTACCTCAAAAAAATTTTTAATTAGAGCGAGACTTTTCCTTAAATAATAAAACAAAATTAAAGAAAAAAAGAAAGGCCATCACTCAGGAGGCAGAGGCAAGAGGAACTCTGAGTTGGACAGCCTGGAAATACAGAGTAAGTTCCAGGCCAGCCTAGGCTAAAGTGAGACCCTACCTTGAACCCCCCCCCCCAAAAAAAAAAATCAGGAGTTCAAAGCCAGTGTTAGCTACATATCTAGTTTAAGGCCGGACTCCACCTCAAAACAAAAAACCATCTATCTCTTTCCAGTCTGATTGTCACTTTTTGGAGGGGTGTTAAGGAAGGTCAAGCATTCTGCCCCTGAGCTCATTGAACTACAACCCCAGTAGCCTAGGTCAGTTTTTATTTTACTTATTCTCCACTTATGTGTGTGGGGGGGCATGCCAGTCTATTCCCAAGCACATCTGACTTCACATGGGTGCCAGTTTGCAAGCACCTTAACTTCTGAGCCATCTCTCCAGTCTCTAGGTCTGTTTTAAACTTCATTTTATTTTCATTTTTTGTTTTGTTTTTTTGAGGTAGGGTCTCGCTCTAGTCCAGGCTGACCTGGAACCCACTATGTAGTCTCAGGGTGGCCTTAAACTCATCATTATCCTCCTACCTCTGCCTCCAGAGATTAAAGTGCTGAGATTAAAGGCGTGCACCACACCCTGCCTGCATCTGCCTTTGAGTACTGGGGAACCAAACATAAGCCTCTAGGCTTTGCAAAGCAGGTGCCTGCTTAGCCATCATTCCAGTCTCTAGATTTTAAATTTTATTATTATTATTATTTTTTTTTGGTTGCACCTTGCTATGTAACCTAGGCTGCTGGTCTTGAACTTCGGGCTGGAAATATATCCTTCAGATGGCCTGTATTGTAGCTTAAGGGCTCACTTGAGCATAAATAAATCAAATTTAAAATCAATGGAGTCAGGCGTGGTGGCCTTTAATCGCAGCACTCAGGAGGCTGAGGTAGGAGGATCGCTGTGAGTTCAAGGCCACTCTGAGACTACATGGAGAAGTTCAGGTTAGCCTGACTAGAGCGAGACTCTACCTTGAAAAACTAAAAAATCAATATAAATTTAGGATCAGATTTATCTGTAACCATGAGCATTCTCAAATTACTGACTTTCAGGGTTATTCTGTAATGCTAGGGCCTCACTGCAGCCCAGGCTGACCTGGGACTCATGCTAGCCACAGGTTGGCCTCGAACTCACAGCGGTCGTCTCTGAGATGGGCATCTCGCTCGGCCATGCTGGCCAGCCTCTCACGTAAGGAAAGACGGAGTGAAGCCGCGCAGTAGGAAGCCGCCTAAATAAAAAGCACTGGTTTAGCAGTCCCGGGATTTCCTGGCCCGCGAGACCCCGCCCCTCCGGGCGCCAGGTGGCGGAGGAACCTCAGCCGAAGGGGACACCTCACCGGCGGCGGGCGGGCGGGCGGAGAGATCCTGACGTCGCGGCGCGGGGGCGGGGCTGCCGGAGCTTCCTCCGCGCGGCCGTGGCTCCGCCCCCAGCGCTCCGCACGCTCATTGTGAAGCGGCCGCGGCTGCCGCTCTCTAAGGCGCTCGGGAGCCCAGCGGCCTTAAGTCGTTGGCCGCCTCTCTCGCCCGCGCTGCTCCCTGGCCGGCTCCCGGGCTAGGAGCACGAGGTTCACCGCTCCTCCTTCCCTCCCTCTCCCGCCGGGAAGCCGGCGCCCGCGCTCCCGCCCCTCCCCCGCCGGAGCTCCGGCCCGCGCGCTCCGCCCTCCCCGGCCACGCGCACGCGCGCCAGGCCGGCTCGAGCCCTCTCGTTCGCCTCCGGCCCGCGAGACCCCCCCTTCCGCCTCGCGGCGCTTCCTCTCCACCCCTGACACCGCGGGGCTCCCCCCGTCCGCCAACGGCGGGTCCCCGGCTTCGCGATCCCTCCGACTTCCCGCGCTCTTCGGCGGGAGCCCGGCCCCGGCCCCTCTTTCCCTTTAATTCCCCTTCCGGACGCTGCCATCATGTTGAAGCCGCAGCCGCCTCCACAGACCTCCCAGCCCCAGCAGCCGCCCCCCGCGCCACAGGCCGTGGCCCGCCGGCCCCCCGGCGGCAGCAGTCCTCCCAACGGCGGCCTCCCGGGGCCGCTGGCCACCTCCGCGGCCACCCCGGGGCCTCCTGCCGCCGCCTCCCCGGGCCTGGGGCCTGCGGCCAGCAGCGGACTCCGCCGGGCAACCGAGGGCATCTTGGCGGCGCCGCCGCCGCCGGCGCCGGCACAGCAGCACCCGGAGCGGCCCGGGGCGGCCGCGATGGGCAGCGCCAGGTGAGCAGGGTGGGCTCCGGGCGGGGAAGGCGCGGCCCGGCCCCTTGGAGGGGCACCGAGGCCGGCGACCCCCAGGAGCCGGGGGGAGAGGAAGGGTCCGCGGGGGACGCAGGGGCGGTGCTCGGGGTCCGGGCCGGGCGGGGAGGCGGGGCGCGTCCCGCCAGCGCCGCCGGGAAGGGGTGTTGGGGGGGCGAGGAGGCGATGGGGTCCCCGGCTCCATTACCACGGAGGGTCTCGCGGTCCCCTGCTTCAGCCAATGGGGAGGCAGCTGCGGGAAGGGGTCCGCGGCCTTAGCCAATGGAGGGGGGGCGCGCGGCCCACAGTTTGACCAATGGGGAGGGAGGGACTTGGGAGCGGATCGCTCCCTCGCTCTTCCCCGTCTGGCCAGTAGGAGGGGAGCCGGGTGGGCGGGGGCGCGGAAGGAGCGGCCACGGGGAGGACTGCGGCGCGCTCGCGCCTCCGCCTCCCGTACGTGCGCGCCTCGCCGTCTCATGACCCGGGCATTGGCTTGACCCGGTAACGCGCAGGGCCGTGTGCGTTCGGGCTTCTTGGTGGTGGAGAACACTTTCTCTTTTCTGTGTCAATGCAATTGAGAGTGGCAGTACGCGCAGGCGCAGTGGCTTCTCATCGCGGGAGGGGGGATTGAGAAGAGGCCCCCGTGGCCTTAGTGCGCAAGCGCAGTCCGGGCGAGGCCTCCCGGTGGATGGCTTTTGCGGCTGCGCGATCCCCCTGCCCCGCCAACGGCCCCCTCCTCGCCCTTCTCAACCGCGGGTTACATCAGCCGTCGGGAAGCGGTGTGAGCTGGCGCTTGGCGATCCCTGCAGAGTGTTAAACAGGCTGACGAAGTCCCGGGGTGAAGGGCGAGGTGGGTAGGAAATCGCCCCTTCTCCCGGGAGTCAGGACGCAGAGCTGCAGAAAAGGATCTTTTCCTCTGGGGAGGTAATGTGCCTGAGCCAAGAACTGCTGCACCTGTGGTCTTGGGCGCCCACCTGCACAAGTTGCTCCTGTTGTCGGCTTTTGAATGCTGCAGCGTTGTCTGAGGCCCCTTCCCCTTGCAGAGGGTGAGAAGGTTGCTTTGGCTCCTGGAGCGATTGACAACCATTATTGATTGAGGCCTTTTTTTTTTTTTTTTAACTGGCATTTGGAGGAGATGCGTTTATTGGCATTTAATGTCTGCTCCTTTCCTCTATTAGCAGTAACGTGAGTTCTAAAGACTTGCTGACTAATTGGATTGTAGCTTAAATCAGCAATTTCGCACGGGATGTGGTTATAGGATTTACTGTTAATAACGAGTTTCTTGTTTCCTTATAGGGGGCAGAGCACAGGAAAAGGACCCCCTCAGTCACCTGTGAGTGCCTTTTCTCTCTAACATAAAATACCCAGAAGACGAATATATGGGGCTCTAGAGCTTAGGAAGAAAGGTGGTGTTCACCTGCTGCTCCCTTCTTTCTCCCTGTGTTCCGGCAGGTGTTTGAAGGTGTCTATAACAACTCCAGGATGCTGCATTTTCTCACGGCTGTGGTGGTGAGTGTGGGCCTCAACTCCTAGGGTGTTTCAGGAATGTGGAGCATCAGCTTTCTGGAGTCACTCTTATTATTCCTTCTACTCTAGGGTTCCACTTGTGATGTCAAGGTGAAAAATGGCACTACCTATGAAGGCATTTTCAAGACTCTGAGCTCAAAGGTACTGAAATGAGCTGGATTTTGAGGTTGTGTAGGAGGAGGCAGAAGAGAAGAATGAGATTGAGGGTGCATATTATCAGAATTGTGTTATTCTTTTGTGTTTTAAATGTTTAAAATTAAACTTAAAAGTTTAAATTTTTGTGGTTTTTGAGTTAGGGTCTCATTCTGTGTAACCCAGGCTGATCTGGCACTCACCTAGTCCCAGGCTGCCCTTGAACTCACAGCAATCCTACCTCTGCTTCATGAGTGCTGAGATTGATGGCATAAGCTTCTGTGCCCAGCAAGGCTAAAAAAAATTTTTTAAGTATTTATTTGCAAAAGAGTATGAGTGCTCCAGGACCTCCAGCCACTGCAAACAAACTTCAAATGCATGTATTGATTTGTGCATCTATTTGGCTTTATGTGGGCACTGGAGAATCGAACCCAGGTCTTTAGGCTTTGTAGGCAAGGTGCTTAATTGCTGAGCCATCACTGCAGCCTTAAGCGCTTGATTTCCCTGTACCCAGGTCAAGGCAGATACACAAAGTGCACATGCATCTGGAGTGAGTTTGTGGTGGCAGGAAGCTCTGGCATGCCCATTCTCACTCTCAAATAAATAGATACTTTTAGAGCTGGAGAGATGGCTGAGCAGTTAAGACACTTGCTTGCAAAGACCAAGAACCTGGGGTTGTTTCCCCAGTGCCCAGGTAAAGCTAGATGCACGAAGTGGCACTTGCATTTGGATTCCTTTGTGGCCCAGAAGGCCCTGCCGTGCCCATTCCCTCCTTCCCTTTCTCCCACTCCCCCTCAATAAATAAATTTTTTAAAATATTTTATTTATTCATTTTCAAGCAGAGAGAGAGAGAGAGAGAGAGAGAGAGAGAGAGAGAGAGAGAACACACCAGGGCCACCACCTTGTGGGTCTGGCTCATGTGGGACCTGGGGAATTGAACCCAGGGCCTTAGGCACTTGAGGCAAGTGCCTTAACCTCTGAGCCATCTCTCCAGCCCAATAAGTAAATTTTTAAAAGAATGTTCCTAAAAGACTATACATTCAGGGATCATTTCTTTTTTTTGGGGGGGGGGGGGGGGGTT
>PVHP010007327.1:0-57154 GCA_004024765.1 Zapus hudsonius | reverse complement strand
AGGATCATGAATTCAAGGCCTGTCTAAACTACATAGCAAGTTTCAGCCCAGCCATGGCAGCATAGAGAGACCCTGTCTCAAAAAAAACTGAAAATTTTTAAAAGAAAAGGAAAAAAAAAACTCTTTAAAATGATCTTCCTTTGGGACCACTTAAACACTTAAAGTTGTTTAAACAAAGAAACCTAGCTTTATATTACCTTTGTATTACCCACCGTACACACTTGGGGCTCGTTTGCAACTGGCATTTCAGGGGCCCACTGTTTATGCAGCAGGTTGCTGCTGTCTCTAAAATCACAAACTCCTGATCTCGCCTGCTTCAATCCATGCTCACTCCACATGGTTCCAGACAGAGGGCATATGAAGGTGTTTGGGTTTTGCCTTGATTCTAAATCTGGTGAGCAGATTATCCAGAGAGAAAGACAACCAGCCGATTGATTACATGAGAGAAGACAGATAAGATACCAGGGATGCTTATGTAAGAATTATGGGTAAATGGACAGGAGTGGAGACCAGGAGTGTCCCTACTGTGGCATCTGAAGATGGCTGGTCCTACCACAGGACTGAGGAGACAGAAACACCATGGCTGAGGATGAAGGGTATCTCTGGGTCTGGTTTCAAGTAGGTCTGGGCACAGTCAGAAATAGGGAACAAAGCAAGACGCTGGGCAGGATGCAAGTGACAGTAGCTAAAATGCAATCAGTGGCTCCCATGGGCCAGCTCTTACCATAGTCCAGTGAAGGAGGCAGCCTGGAGCTAGGTTTCATGGCTAGAAGTATTCATTCAGCCATGGTCTACTAGCTAACAAATATATGCTCAGCCAGATAGACTCTATATGCCATCAGCTTTCCCTGGCCAGCGAGCCTCAGGGATCCTCCTGTCTCCAGTGCTGGGCAAGAACCACCATGCTTGGCTTTTATGTTTGTACTGGAGATTATAGTCAGGTCTTCATGCCTGTAAGGCAAGCAAGCACCTCACAGACTGAGCTGTCTCCCCAGCCCACGATGGACTCTACTCTGGGGGGCTGATGATGATCGAATGGATGAGCCAGTGTCAAAGAAACATGACTAGGTTGTGTTAAGAGAAGAAAAGATGCAAATCATTGAAAGCTCTGATCATCAGCCTTGAAGAATGAACTAACCCTCAGTCCAGCCCCCAACAATTCCTGCTCTGCTTCTAGCAGTCAGACCTTGGGATCAGGTCCTCAGTTTTTCAGTGGGGTGCACCTCAAATGAATGGCAGCAGACATGGATCTGAACAGCAGGGACCAATACTGGCTTCCAGGCAAACCGTGACACTCACTTCTGGTCTCTTGGTTTTCTGCTCCTGAGATGAGCAAGTTTTCTTCCTTAATCACGCTTTAATTAGTTTTCTTTCTGAAGCAACTTTTAGCTACATTCTCCAGTCACCTTTGAAGTGTGTTTTTGTAATAAAACAGAGAATATTGACGTTCAGAACAATACCCTGGTCCACCCATCCTCCCTGCCTCTCTCTCTCTCTTTCTCTCTCTCTCTTTGAAAATAAATAAAATATGTGTAAAAAGAAGTCCCTCATGACAGTTGATTTCCAAAGAGATGCTGGAGTGAGTCTCCCAGAAGTTGGTGTATGTCTACTAGAAACGGGCATGACATTGGAGTTCCCCCAGACATCAGTTAAAACTTACAGTTGATTTAAACTTCTTGGTCCTCAATTTCCCCACTGCTAAACATAAGGTGCCAGGAGGGTAGCCCTGGCATAAAGCACTGTGACTGTTGTTATTCTCCTTATGGTTATTAGCAGCAAGAATAACGTTAGATGACGCTGTCACCCAAGTCGCCAACTTGCTACAGAAATGATATGACATTGAACTTCCGATACATTATTGAAGTGACATTCTCCAACTCCAGGGGCCGAGGAGCTTGTTGCTATCACAAAACCCCCTTCGGGCCCAGACTTTTGAGTGTCACTTACACCAGTTTGGGAGTAATCTGCTTGCTCGTCCTTCCAGCAAAGGATGTCACGATCGGCTAATGGAAAGTGACAAGAAGGGATATAATGAATGAGAGAGAGTTAAAGTTTGGGGTTAAAAAAAAGAGCCTTGTTCTTTTGGGGAAGGCAGAATGCTAAACATACCATGTTAAATCGTGCGTGTCAAATAACGGACTAATTAAGAATCTTCTACTGTTTTTTTTTTTCCACATCTCATTTTTTTGTTGTCCTTTCAAAGATGTATTTTCAAATTAGCTCTGGGCACTTCCAGTAAGTGCAAACAGGAAAGAAAGAGAAGCCTCCTCTACGAGAGAAGCAAGCCTTAAATATAAGAGAGAATGCATGGCAAAGGAGCTGGTGGGGGGATAGGATCTTGAGAAGTTTTATAACCATAGAAGCAACTTTTTGAATAATGGAATTTAATAGCATATAATGAACTATGGTCTGGGAGAACCCTAATTCAATCCTACGTGATTGTTCAAGCCAGTGAAATGAAGGCAGAGTTGACTGTGCCAGCCCGCTGCCAATGCCGTGGAGCGCTGCGGGGAACAGGCAATTGTCCCCAGCTGCCTACCTCCTCACACCCAGAGGGCACGTGGTCCCTGCCCTCCAAACAACCCCCCCAGAGCCTCCAACTTTCAGTGACAACCCTGGTTCTAGGACTTTAAAGTCACAGAAATGCAATTCTTTGCAATCAACAAACTATTGTATTAAGCAGAGAACAGAGTGATAACTAGACACAAAGCCTCCAATTAGGTTATAAAGAATAATAACTAATATGCTTTCATGGCGATGCGGAAATGTACGAAAACCTATAATAAATTTAATTGAGCACATGGGCATAAGCACTGTTTATTCCACCTACATAGTTCTGCTCTATTAAGCCAGGCTCCAAATAAAAAACACATTTTTTCATTGTTATTGAAAAGGACTTTTTTTCTTTTCATTCGAATTTGGATCACTTTACCAATGTTAAAAAAAAATGGGAATGTATAATTAGGAAAAAGATTATGTTCTGTCATTACCCATCAGGTATATCTAAGCATAAAAATGAACAAAGAGATTAAAGCAATTATCTAGGTAATGCAAGTGCCACCAAAGAGGCTTCTAATAAAAATATTTTGTCTTCGCCTGGATTACTAAGGGTACAATCTTAGTTTTCACTTTATTTTGTGTGAATCCATCTACTGATGTTAAATCCTTTGTCGCTAGTCTCCTGGATTCTTTAGGCTTTTCTGACAGAGGTATTCCTCTGACATATGAACCTTATGTATCTCAAAAACAAACAAGCTAAAATTTTTACAGAGAATTTGACAAAACAGCTATTTAAATTACTAAACAAAAACTTTAAAATAAATATTCCCTTCCTTTTCTCAAAAGAAGTTTGACAAAACCCTGAAGCTTCCCTCTGGGGAGGAAAGAACCTCTGTAAACCAAGAGTGTAAAAACGGGAAAGTGAGTCCCTTGCCCAGGCTCTGAGCAGCTGATAAAGAGAACTTGGCTGAAAGAGATTCAGGTTCAAGTTAAGGTCAGACCAGAGACGACTGAGGAAAGCTGCCCTGTTCTGTCGCCTGGCAGTTTAAGTGAGACAGTCCCCCCCACCCCCGTGCATCAGTCTTAGGGTGAAAAATTACACTTTTGGGGTTAATAAAGAGGCCGAGCATTTGTTTGGACTGAGACTTCAATTAAAATGTTATTTGGGGCAGCCAGAGCTAATGTCTTTCTTAGAGGTATACTGAACCGCCTTTGGAGAGGATGAAAAAGAGAGAGAGAAAGAAAGAAGAATTTTTTTTAAAAAAAGACCACCTAATCTGTCAAGACTCTGAATAACTGTCGGAAAGAATTGTGCCTGCTGGACCCATGCCCAACTCGGCAGTGAGCATTCTTAGGGGTTTTGTGACGTCATCTGAAGCAGCTGAGGTTTTCTGAGTTTTTGATTGTTGTGCTGGGTGAGGAATCCAGTGTTCAGCTGAGCCTTCTTTGAGACAAAGAAACAAAAAATCTGGTTGGTGCAATATGCCAAGTTTTTTTTTATTGTTGTTATTTATTGAATGTCACAAAAGAGATGGGACCAAAAATTCTTAGTCTCAGGTCCCCACCCAAGACACAAAAATTGATGAAGATAATTAATTGAATTTCTCAGGCCATACCAATATGTCCACGGCTAAACAAAAAGCATCAAGTTCAACTTCTATTGCGCTTCTTGAGGGTGGATGGGAACCTGCCTGAACCCAATATTCACCCTTATTTTCTAGGGAGCTCTCTGGACACATTCCTACTGACGAGCAGTGGGCATTTGATCACTAAGGAAAACATGTTTCCCAGCTTTGATACAGTTTATCGTTTGAAGCAAGAAGAAACAACTGATAAGTTAGCAAATATAACTAGATTTCCTGCCTGCCATTTCTTTCACTGACCCTGATCAGCAACAAGAAACCTTTGCCCGCAGGCTGAGCAGCTGGGACTGGCAGGCATAAGCCCCCCACCCCCACCCCAGGATACTCCATGCTTCTCCTGGCATTGCTTGTACCAACTCAGCAGCTAAAGGGCAGGACAGACCCCTGGGCACAGAAAGAAACCACCCTATGACAGAGTGGGACCAGGCGCCAGCACAATGGAGTTGGGGAAGAGCCAGAGAAGAGGCCAGGACCCACTTGTCCCTGTCTCCTTGCTTGGTTATTCACACCAGGACCCCAGAATGGACCCACTGTGGCTGGATTTCAGTTCCAGTTGAACTCCGTTTCTAATAAGACCATGGATATCCCTTCCTCCCAACTCCACTGAATGAAATAAATTAATCAACGATATTTATCTTCAGACTACTCTTAAAGAAGATAATCTTGGTTGAAAAACGAGAAGTCGTAGGCAGGCCCCAAGCCACACAGAGGCAAAAGACCAACTTTGAACGCAGAATGGCAAAAAAAAAAAAAAATGAGATCACTGAGAAGGAACAAGAAGGCAGGGAGCCGAGAAAGTCACACAACGTCCACGCGTGCTACGTCTGTCCAAGCAGAGGCGAGATCTGTCAGTCCCAGCTGGTCTCCATTAGTCACTTAGACACCCGCACGTGGATGACAGAAAAACTCCTGTTCCTCCTCGCTGCAAAATAGTTCATCATCAGCATAAATAGAAACCGATTAGAACACCGCTTCTCCAAAGCCAAAATGCCCCATTCACCAGCTACTGGTGCTTTTGCTCACGGTGGTTAAGAAGAAAATGCTAAACACCTCCACTCGACAGGTATGAACAGAACTAGCCAGGGAGTCACAGCTGACCAAGGCTTGACACCCAACCTACATTGTCCCAGATAGACTCAGGGAATTTGGGGAGAAACAAACATAATTATATAACCCTCTTAGCCTTAATTACTGTCCTTAATGCGTATGATTCTCACTCTGCAAATGCTGGCTGGGGACTGGGGGAACTGGGTTCCTGGCTAGGTACTGGGAACTCAGCACAGAGACACCTTTCCTTTTAACACACTCCTTCTATCTTCAGTTCTCTCTATATCCTGCCTGCCCTAGCTGGTTTCCAGAGTATTTATGCTCTCTGACATGATTGCATATCTATATTTGTTTCGTGTCTGTTTCCTCACTGACTACATTGAGCTCCCATGAGGCGGGGACTTTAATGACCTATTGTCAACAACTAGGCTACCTGAAGCACTCAAAGAATATGGTTGAACATAGAACTTCAGTTATCAGCAAATAAAAAAAAAGAGTGAGTGTTATGGGCATATATAACTAGGATTTATAGCTCAGAAAGTGAAGGTAGCCTTTCTTAAATAAATGACTTCTAGGTTAGACCCTGAAAAAAATAAAGAGAGAAAGAGAGAAGTTTGGAGAAGAGAACGAGGGTACCTGGGTCAGCTTTCTCTTGCTATAATAAAATACACGAAGTAGGCGACTTTATAAAGAAAGTAGGTTCAGCTCGCAATTTTGGAGTCTAGAGATCCAAACAGCATAGACCAGGCTCTGGTGAAGGTCTCCCTTGGCTACAGCACATTGTGGAAAGAACATGAGTATATCTCATGAGGTCTCTTTCTCCCCTATAACACCACCAGGCTTCCATTATGGGGCTCTACTGTAATGTACCACATCTATCCATTCTGAGGTTCTGGCTTTAAAGATCAAGCTAGGCTCAAGTTTCACACTCTTAATACCATTCACATAGACTTTGGGTATCAAATTCTTGCTTGAGCTCAGGGGTAAACCATATTGAAAAATTAGCAGGGATCTTTTCATAAGAGACCTGGGCATGTACAGGTGTGTTTCTGGTTATGGTAGTTTGAATGAATTCCCCCAATAGAGTTAGGAGTTTTGCAAAAGCTTGTAACTTGAAAGAGGTATCACTGTGGGTAGGTCCAGCCCTAAGGTGTTTCTGGGGAAGGTTCTGGAATCAGCTCTAGATACGCAGCCTGCAGCCTGAGTTACTGCAATTTTGGCTGCTGAAGTGGGCTTGTTTTTGGAGTTGCTAGTAGTAGTTTTTTCTCTCTCTGTGGATCTGTAAGCTTCAAATAAATCCTTCTTCTTCCCAAAAACTGTGCCTGGTTTGGAAGTTCACCCCAGCACTGGGAGCTGACTGCAACACTGGTATTCAGGAGTGTGATGGTTAAGTTTTGTTGTCATCTTGACCTTTTGAGTAATCTCGGTTAGGTCTCCGAGGATGTTTACAGGAAGGCAACCTCTCAGTAGGGGGCAGGATGTAAAGAAGCTCAAAGAAGCTAGAAGTAAACATCCTGTGTGGGCAGTACAGGAAGGAAATGCCAGAGACTCAGGAAGCCATTAAGTCTGGGAAAGGATTGTAAGACCCCACCCTAAGGCTATAAGGAGAAGAAATTCTCTCCTTGGCCCCTCCTGCCTGTTCCCTGTTCTGTGTGTGTGTGTGGTGTAGGTGATGGGTTTCTTTCTCTGCTGGGACCTGTGAAAGAGGGCCAGCCTCTTTCGCTGTTACGGAACTTCCCCTCAATCTGCAGTTTCAATAAATACTTTCCTCCCCCAAATTATGCCTGGTTTGAAGATTCATCCCAGCATCGTGTGGCTGACTGCAACAAGGAGGAAAGACCAGAGGTGGGGTAATGTGATGAGAAAGGGAGATTTTAAGAGGTGAGAGACAAGACAAACCAGGCTATTCAAAATTCTGTGGGTCATACTCAAGATTTGGGACTTTATCTATGGACCACGTGATGAGTGCTAAACGTGGGTATGGCCACAGTTCCCAATTTACGGAACTCTGATACACACAGAAGGAAGCGTGTTAATAATATAAGCATGTTGAAATCCACTGGGTGTAGTGTAAAATGACTGGAGTGTTTCAGTGTGCAGAGGAGAGAGAAGAGAGAATTTCCCTAGTCATATTTCTTGGGCATATACCAGAGGTAACCACTACAGTAGGGAAGTATGGTAACAATGAAAAGTTGGACAGATCTCTCTGTCTTGACGGAAATGTGATCTCAGCAGCTGACTGCAGAAAGCCAAGGTGTGCTCACAGAGAAGTCCAGGAAAGGAAGGAATAGCAGGTAAGCTCTCTCTTTCCTCTTAAAGCCCATCCCAGCCTGGCAGCACAAACCTTGGCTGCTTCTCTTCTACTAGACCTCCCCTCACATCCTCCACACCCTTAGTAAGAGGCCCTCACCACCACCCCCAAATGTGTCTCCTTTACACCTCTGCACAAATCACTTGCCATTGTCCCCCCACCCTACTCTTCTACCAGGACCCAGTCCTTGAACACGACAGAGGAACCTAGTAACTCTTGACTGGATTAATGTCAGAGGTCAGGTCTGGGCTGATGACGCAGTAGGTAAAGCGTTTGCTGTGCAAGAATAATAATGGCCCAGGCTTATATCTTTAGTACCAGTTTAAAGCTGAAGCATAAGCTAAAGTCTGTAACTCCAGTCCTCCTGCAGCGATGAGAGGCAGAGACAGGAGAACTCAGAAGCTCACAGGCCAGCAGCCTGGTGTTTGTGCTGGTAAACAAGACACCCTGCCTCGAGCAAGGTGGAAGGCAAGAGCCAAGTTAGGATTGTCCTCTGACTTGCTGTGACACAGGCGTGCCTGCACACACACACACACACACACACACACACACACACACACACACACACACACACACACATCATACACAAAGACCTCTCCAGAGAACACCAATAGTACCAGCTCCTGCCCACACTGTGACGCTCCATGTGGAAGGATTCCCACTTCATCTTCACAGCAAACCCACGAGATAGGTACTGTAACCACACCCAATTCATACACCGGGACACTATTCTTAGACAGGTGCAGTGAGCTGCTTAAAATCTCTCCAACCAGGTTTCAGGGACAGGTCTCTCTCAGAGCCCATAGTGTAGGTAACGTTATGCTGATGCTCACCTTGTCCTGAAGCCTTCCAGGATCCCCCAAGCCCCCATGTAATTCCAGCACTCAGGATGCTGAAACAAGAGAATTGCCCTAAGTTTGAGGCTAACCTCAGCTACATAATGAGTTTGGAGTGATTCTGAATTCCATAGTGAGACCTTGTGTTTAAAAAAAGTTTTCGGGAGGCTGGAGAGATGGCTTAGATGTTAAGGCATTTGCCTGCAAAGCAGAAGAAACCGAGTTCAATTCCCCAGTACCCACATAAAGCCAGATGCTTTATGTCTGGAGTTCATTTGCATTGGCTAGAGGCCCTGGTGTGCCTATTCTCTCTCTCTCTCTCTCTCTCTCTCTCTCTCTCTCTCTCTCTCTCTCTCTCCTCTTTCCCTTTCTCATAAATAAATTAATAAACATTAAAAAAAACTTTTTGTTACATTTTCTAGATTAAAAATACCAGCATCAGCCAGGCATGGTGGCACACGCCTTTAATCCCAGCACTCGGGAGGCAGAGATTGGAGGATAGCCATGAGTTCAAGGCCACCCTGAGACTACAGAGTGAATTCCAGGTCAGCCTGGGCTAGAGAGAGACCCTACCTCGAAAAACCAAAAAGAGGGAAAAAAAATACCAGCATCGGGTCTGTGGCGGTGGCTCTGTGGTACAGTGCTGCTGAGCAAGTATGAGGGCCAGAGTTTGGATATACCAACAGTCAGGTAAAATGCCCAGTATAGTGGCACTTACCTGTAATCCCAGTGCTGGGGAGGAAAAGACAGACGGATCTTCAGGATTTACTTGGTATCTAACTTGTCTAGATGAACAGTAGAGTCCAGGTTTAGTGAGAGATCCTGTCTCAGAGAGGCAGGTGGAGACGCATTAGAGCATTAGGTGCTGGAGATTGTCGGCCTCTGGCCTCTACACATATACACAAGCAAACCCAGCTCCCAGTGTGCTCCCTTATATAAAGGGGTAAGAAAGCACGAAGACATGAGTCATGCATGAGTCATGGGCTAGGCACATGCCAAGGGAACATGGAGCTAAGGGCAAGCAGAAGAGGCAGGTGTTCTCTGCCTCCTGCCTCTCCATCACAAACACTGTGTCCCACGGGGAAAGAAACGCGTTGTCAACTTAGAATCCAGCCCATAGGAGTATTTAACACAGACACACAAAGGGTGACATTTCTCAACCCAGCCACTAATCAGAAGCTGGAATCTTCCCGATGACAGGACTATACTGGAACCAGCATGTCTATCCGTTCATAAAAGGCATGTCGCCTAACAGTTCCCAGCAGGGGTCTGAGGGAAATAGCTCACCACTGGAAAGTCAATGTCCAAATCAATAACCCCCAGGGAGAAAAATCTTGCTCATTGATGGAAATTGACTTTTCTTTTCCTTAAGAAACTCCCGAGGGATAAACAATAATTTTTCCATAGTGGATGCCGCTAAATCAGGCAATGTTTAATACCCACGTTTGCCGCCCTCATTAGCGCTCAAGAATGGTCATTATAATTGCGAGTGTCTTTTGACTTGTTGAAAGACATATTCGGGTTCTAGTTTTTCAAAATCTCACCTTAATATCTGAGCTGCTGAATGAACCTCAAAGAAGATATGTATTCTCCAACAGGATGATTGCTAAGTGAAATAAATTTTGGTGTTTTAAAACAGTTAAAAACTAATATAAAAGCTGAAAAAAACCCCTAGATCTCGGATTTTTTAAGCCAATATATTTAATAAAACTAATTTTAAAAGATTTTTCACTGTTCCTTTCTCCCCTTTCCACTCCTTGTGCTCCCTAATCATTCCAAACCCCACACAACATCTAAATGAGGCACTTAACTACCTTCACAAAAGCAAGAAGATTCTAAAAACAAAGAAAAATAAAGCTGAATTTATTTTACATTTATGTTTGCTTCAAGCTCACAGAGTGCTTGGGCTTAGTCATAAAGCTACCGTAGGTTATATATTATCTGATTCATAGATTTTTCTTCTGAGGCCAAATGTGTGATTGAAAAAAAAAAAGCCTGTTTCTACCCATTTTGAAACTCAGAAGTTGCATAAGAAAACACAGATGGATGATTGGGTGGGGGGAGAAGAAATGTCATTCAATTAGTGTCTGTTGAAAAAGACCGACCATTGGCAGAATTTCCATCCATTGGCAAGTCCCCCAAGCAGCCAGAGATAAACTGAGCACCCAGCCTTCTGGGTTCTCTGAGGAGAACGGAACAAGGGTGTGCTGGAGATTACCGAGGCCAACAGAAGTGAAGCTGGAAAACCCATCGTCCACACACAGGGGTGACACCCCCGGTGTCCAGCAGCCAACTCCTGGGGTTTGTGTTGTCTGTCCTTGAATGGGAGTGGAGTCTTCTCTGTGATATATGGTACCCATTCCTCTCCTGTCCAAAAGAGCATGTTTCTCAAGTGGCTTGAACAGATAAACTCAGAAACAAAGTTTGTTGACCTATAACTTGACCTTGGGAAACATTCAAAGCAGATTGATTGTACTGATGTTTCTCATCTAATGTATAATGAAATGTCTAAATGGTACCTGCAAAGAAACAGTGCAAAGCAAAACAGAAGCCAAGAATTTAAATTAAAAATAAACTTAACACCTAGAGAGAGATGGCTCAGGAAATGACGTGCTTGCCGTGTAAGCATGAGGACCCCGGTTCTGGCACGCATGGTAAAAAGCCAGGCATGATGGTGTTTTGCCTGTCATCCCACTGCTGGGGAGCTGGAGCGAGGAGCATCCCTGAAGTGTTACTATTTAGCCAATAACTCCATGTGCAGTGAGAGACTGTGTCTCAAAAACCAAGATGAAAAGCTACTGAGAAAGATGCTTGATGCCTATCTGTGACCTGTCCACACACACACACACACACACATGCAGTGATGTAATGTCCCCAAACACATACCCAACATGCAGACACACACGTAAAACAATTTTAAGTGAACTTAAGAATTAAGTCTACCTTTTTAAAGAAGTTGCTTCTCTAAGAAGTCAAAATAAACTATTGACCCCAAGGACCAAAACCAAACATTTATTGGACTTTTAATTTTCCTCTTATTTAAAATTCATTTTCTTGCTTTGGTAGGGCTCTGTGGTAGCTTATTATGTCAAAGCATTTCTGATCCTTTCAAAGCACTGAGCAAAATAAACAGTTATGTCTGAAGACCCAGAGTCAAGTACAGATCAACAGGAGCCCTGTGAGGAAGAGAGAGGAAGGTTCCCTAAGATTAACGTGATGGTAATCAGACTATCATGTCTGGCATTTGATTCAAACTGACCTGGAAGCAGAATGGGCCTGCAAGCTGTTCTGTATACACACACACACACACACACACACACACACACACACACACCCCTCTGAGATTTCCCAAAGTGAAATTTCCAGAAGTTATCTGAAGGACATAACCTCTGGAAAGGATTTCACCAATAGTTACAAGGACAGTTTTGCCCCCGTTACTGGGATGATCCAGAATGAGCAGACAAGCATCTCTCACGAAAGGTTGCCCTGACCCTTCCCACCACCACAAGTGTCTCAAGGTGTCAGCAGGGTTTGGCTGACTGGACCACTAAAGGCACTAGGGTTAATTCTTGGCTGATTAGCCATTTATGTTAGCTTTCCATCATGAGTTGGCTCAAAACTTAACAGTAAGTAATTTAGAGTCAGGGGAGCTTTTGTTCTTTTTCCCTTCGGGTCTCTCTAGCTTGTCCTTCCCATCATTGATATTTGGGTCAGAATGACTCCTGCTCACAGACTGTGGGAACGAGGGCCCCAGGCCTACAAGAGAGCAGTGCCTAGAGCCATGGACCTTGGGAAGCAGACTCCCTGGAAAACTGCTTTTTTGGTCTCTGTTTCTCCATCTCTGGAAGAAAAAGCAATGTCCTTTTGTCTGTAACAGCCCTGGAGTACCCGGGGAGGGAGCTCAGCCCCTCGGTCCCAAGGCTGCCTGTTTGCAGAGGACCTCTTGGCAAAGGAGGGAGTCAGCACACGCAGCTCAGGCCCCGCTGCCCCAGATAAGAGGTGGCCCGTGTTAATGCACAGGCTTCCTCCGCGCCTCAGCAGGGCCTTCCTTTTCCAAACAGTCTCCCTTTAATGTTGGCAATGTTGTTTTTCCATTGACTCAACATCTCGCCTCTGGTGGTAAGCCTGTTGGGGGGGGGGGAGGCCTCAGGCCAGAGGGTGCCAAAGCCACCGAGGGACAGCCAGCCACATTTCCAAACAGCTGGACACCTGCTTCGGAAAACCAGTGAGCAAGACCCATATTCTCGTTTCCTCTGGACCTAGTTCAGCTAGTCTTTTATTCCCTGGGGTGACTCAGCCAGTCCCTCTCCACTGACCCCTTTGTCCGCAGTTACTTCAGCATGGAAATCTTCAAGGGTCCTTAGCCTTCCTCTAGACATGTCACTGTGTTGTTTGAAGGAAAGGAAGAAAGGAAGGTTGTTTAATAACATTAAAGAAGAGAAAAAAATTCTAGGACCACTGGGCTGGGACCATGACTCAGTGATAGAAAACGTGCTCAGCACAGAAGTGGTCCTGGACTCTGCCTAGCACACTTCTTCCTTGGGGGGGGGGGAACAAAACTCCCATATTCTAAAAAAGGTAATTTGACAGGAAAGCAACGAGACAAGAGAAACTAGAGGAGAAATCAGAAGAGAGTTTGGAAAAGAACAAAGGAGAGAAGGAATGGAAGCCCCTAGAAAAGAGATGAGAAGCAAGAGAGTGACAAGAGAGAAACAGGAAAAGAGCAGAGACGTCTGAAAAGAGCAGAGAGGAAAATAATCAAAGTGCAGAAAACTCTAGGAAAAAAAATGAGACAAAGGTAGAAACAGAAGGAGAGGATGGAGAGGAAAGAAAGAACTGAGGGATGACAATTAGAGGCAAAAGAAGAGAAGAAAAAGAAAAGAAGAAGGGGTGGGGAAAGGATGGAGAGCCCGGATCGCCAGTGTTCCCTAGACAGTGTCCCAGGACAGCCAGTGATGGTGCCGAGCCGATTTCTCAAGAGCTGCTCTGTACAGCCCAAGGTCAAGGGGCATCTTCAGAGCCAAATCTTGATTAGAGCCAGCTAAATGTTTTGACTTGAGGGAGACAGTAAGGATTAAAAAGCAAAATGGGGCAGTGTGGGGGGAAAAAAAGAAACAGGAAAAAAAAAAAGAAAATTAAGGAAAAAAAAAAACCATGGTAGACACAAAGGCAAGGAAAGAAACGGCTTCTGAATCAGCCAGTCATCTCCTAACAAGCTGTAAAGATCTCGAATGACAAGTTGTCACATTAGTTTAGTGAAACTGAAGCAGTGTTTATCCCCTTTCCTGTGTTTAATCTCTCCCTGCGTGCCACAAAAACATGCTACCACGTTTAATAGGATTAGTTTCCTTTGCTCTCCCCCCCACCCTTTTTATTTTTTTACAATTCTATTTTCAGCAATTCAGGGATCCTTGAATGCATGGACTTCCCGTGGTGCCCAGCAAAGCCTGGCACGTTTTTTTTTCCCCTTCTACAGTCTTTGAGTCTGGAAAAAAAAAAAAAAGTAATTTGACTATGTGATGCATTTTCTTCCATTGAATAACTTTGTCATGGAAATGCCCATAACCTGAGGGGTGGGGATATTGATGGTAAGAGGATCAAGGTCAAACCAGGGTTAGGAAAATGGGTCCATAAAGCCATGTCCCAGAAGAGGTTCTGCAGCTTGGATTGAAGGATGGCCTAGGTTCCAATCCAAGCCCTGCACTTTACTGGCCTTGGGAGCCTTGATGGAGTGGTGAAAGCTACTCCATTCTCAGTTGACTCTTCCACACCTTGGGAATAATCCTTCCTGCTGCTGGGAGAACCACCCAGTAGTTTTCTTACTCCTAAAATCCTCATATTTGATTACGCCCCTGCAATCAGTGTGCCTGGCAATGCGTTGGGCACTTAAGGTCAATATATTTTGTCTTTCTCATCAAGGCTGTGTTTAAGTTGATGTCCTATTTTATAACCTGTAGCAATTTTCAATGAAACAAACAAACAAAAAATAGATAAATAAAAGGAAGGGTGGCACACAAAGCGGGTGTCACAAAGAATGTTCAAAAAAACAAGGAGAGCCTCTGCCCCTGCTGGTGGGTATCAGTGTGCCTGCTGCATTCTTGCTGTTTCTACTGAAAGGCCACTTTTGAGATTAAAAAAAAAAATCTTTACACTTTTGCTCCTCATTCAGATTTTTCTAGAACAGAGCTCCCAATTAAGGTTTCAGAAGCCTGACCAAGTCAAATGCAGCTAACAACTGTTCATACTGGGTAGACACCAGAACCATCCGGCTACTGCTCTCCCAGCAAGCTTTGCAGTAATTCTCTGGAATCAGAGAAATGACCCCATTTTAATTTTTTTTTTTTTTTACTTTTTTTGAGTCCTGCTCCCAGTGGACTCTTTAAAAGCCGTGGTCAAAACAAGCACCCTGGAGAGTGAAGCTAGCAACCCTAACCCTCATGTAGGGTGCGGAGAAGAGCCAGCTAGGGGCTTAGGAGTAAGCTGGAATGGGGGATGGGGTATCTCAGGGAGCAACAACATAGCCCTGGTCCCCTCCCTGCAGGCTGAGGTTGCTGATGGGACAGAGGTGGTGCCTCTAAGCACACACACACACACACACACACACACACACACACACACACACACCCATCCAGGAAAGAACCCTAGGATCTGTCTGTCCTCCAAAGGTGGCAGCTACTGAGCTGTCTGTCCAAAACCTTCTCTGGCCAACCAGGGATTAGCAAGCTAGCTGCTTCAAAAGTCTGGCGAGAGGAAGCCAAGAAGCATGGTCCTCCAGGCCTGATTCAGCCTCATGCCTTGTCTTTTCCTAGACTCTCCCTATTTTTATCCCCAGATGAAATTTCAGCACTCTGCTCACCCCTGAGGGTTCTGGGGATCAGGAAGTGTGCCCCTAGTTCCTCCCCCACCCTCAGCTCCCCTCTCCCGTTTCTCTTTGGGTCCCTCAGCTACATGTGAGTTTAACCCAGCACACTCATACTCTAGACACCTCACTGGTCCCCACCCACACCCTCCAACCTCTACCTCATTCTGTCATCCCATCCCATGACTCTCTTCCCCCTGCCTTTCACAGGACAAGTGTTGGCAAGTGTCCCTTCCACCAGGAGGGGGCTTGGAGAGAAGTGGCCAGAAATTGCCAAGTAGTTCACACCCTGGCTCCAGATACGTACTCCTCTCTGGTTGTTTTGGGGTACCCTTTGTGTTTTTGTCCTCTAGAAACATAGGCCTTTCCCACCTGGCCACGGAGTAAGCAGAGAATAGTAGCCTTCCACACTCCCTGGAGATGAGATACCCATCAGCATCCCTGGGTTGTTAACCTCTCTGTCCCCCCCCCCAACTCAGGTAAGCCTACTGATCTGCTCTCTGCTGTTTCAGCCCTTCCATTTCCTTGGCTCTCTTCCCTCCACTGCTGTAAGGTGGCAGCCAAGCATGGAACCTTGCTGCCCATCTCCTTTCCCTTCTCACAGCTGTCTCTGGCCTAGCTCTTCCTGCACTACTTTGCCATGCACTTGGATTTGATGCTTTGAGCATAATTTTATGAAAGGCTCCTTTTGTACTTCACATGAATTTGGGGGAATTGCTTATTAGAACATGTCAAACCCATGACATACATTGGCTCTTGTTTCCCCAGGAATGTTGACCTGCTTTTTCTTTCTTCTCATTGTTGCCTCTGTAGTAGAACTTTCTGTCCTGTGATTGCATTGGTCTGACCTATGGCTTCCATAGGAAAGGTCTCCCATCTATGAAGTAGGGAAGGAGAAAGGGCCCCAAAAGGGAAGCAAAAGCAGATTTCTCATTGGTCAATGGCCTCTGTCTTCCAGTGGACCTGAAGGCAGGAACCCAAGGCCTCGCTTCTGGATCTGCACCTATTCTATGCCATGTGGTCTCAAAGATACAAGGGCGGGGTAGATAAAATGATCAAGGTAGCAATCCACATGAGCTAATTTTTCATATAAATTGTGAACACAGCAGTTCAGCTAGCTTGGCCACTTTGGGGCAAGGAGAGGTCCCTGTATGAGCGAGCCCACACTTGTGAACAGACTGGGTTCCATGTTTAAGCGCCAGTCATACACTGAATAGCATGGCATGTGTAGAAGTCTTTCACTAACTCTTTGATTCTGATATTATCCCCATTTCACAGATAAAGAGAACTGAGGCTGGGATCAGGAACACACTCAAGGTCACAGAGTCAAGTGATCTTTAAGCAGTGACATCTGTGACCTCCAGATTTCCTGCTTTGCCCCCAGATCTCCTGGGGAGGGGGCGGAGCCAGAAATCTTTCCATTTTTTAAAAAGCTTTTTGGGTGATTCTGAGGGACAGGTTTTTGGATCCCCTGTTCCACATCAAACTGTCTCCGAACCCATCTTGCCTCTGATTTCCTCATCCATGTTGGATGAAACATTTAAAACATATTTAAATAGCAATTTCGAAAAACTATGCAGCATATGGACGTCCCTTTTGATCTCAAAATGATGACAAACAGACACTTAGATACTTCATAAAAGAAATATAACCAGAAAAATCATAGAAATCTGGCTTTCAATTGGTCTTGCTCTAATTTAAACAAAATGTAACTTTTTCAGAGTTACACTCTTTCCCGGAATAAATCCAAACTGCTGTCTTCCTTCTCTGTCCCTTGGTGTTCTGGCCTCTGCCTGGTTCTGTCTAGCCCTCCTCATCCTGAATCAAAGCTTTGTAAGTATGGGTAACTTAAGTCCTATCAACAAAGCCCCAGAAAATGGGGCACGTCCTCCAAATCCTCGTCCTTGACTCCAAAGACCAAAGAAAGGGAAGCCGGGGCAATGGCCTAATATTCTTAGATCAGTTGGCAAAAGCAGGGAGAGGGGAGAAGTCCGTCCTGTCCCACGTCGCCGGCCCTCTGGCTGTCCCCGGAGAGAGTCCCCGCGGTCTCAGGACCACCGCTGTGGCGCGCCGCCCCCGCGCGGTCCCCGCAGCAACAGGCGGGCGGCGGGGGAGGGGACGCGGCGGGCGGCCCGCGGCTCGGTCTCGGTCATCGGCTCGGCGCTGCGCAGCGCAGCGCACGGGAGCAGGTGGCTGCCCTCGGCGCCCCGGGCGAGCCGAGTCGCGCAGCAGTCCCCGAGGCGCTCCGGAGTAAAGGCCAGGCCGCGGGGCCCCGGGGAGGGGACGGGCCCTGCGAGCCGGCAAGGTGACCCGGGCCGCGCGCTCGCTCAGCAGGGGATGTGGCGTCGCCGCCGCAGCATCCCGAGCTCCGCGACTCCGGAGCGGGGAGGCCGCGACACCTAGCGCGAGGCCGTGGCGCGGAAGGGCCGGCGGGGACCCGGGGGGGCGACGACAGGGGGACAGGTGGACAGGGCCAGCGAGCGGAGGGTGGACGCTCAGCCCTTCCGCCCTTCCCAAACTTTTCCAGCACACGCAGGTGGGGACCTAGCAGGTTTTGGCAGCCCCGGGTCCCCAGCAGGGAGGAGGCTAAGCGAACACACCCCGAGGGACACGGGCACCCCCGGAGGGACTGGGCCTCCCAGGAGGTGATGGAGGGAGAGAGACAGCAGGCGACCACACAGCAACTCTTGAAAGCTTCAAAGAACGCCTTCAAGTCTGCCCCGGCTCCGAAGGGTGGCGGTGCCCTGACACTCCGCGTGACTTCGCCCACGGCGCCCCCGCGTGCAAAGGCGTCCGCGCACACTCACCCCCAAGCCACTCCCGAGCCGCTCTTTGCGCCTCACTGGCACCCAAAGACAAGCTCATCTGAGCCAGTGGTGGTGTGTGCTGTGGCGGGGGTGACCCGTGTAAATTCTACACCCTGGCACCCATTCCCTAGGTACCGAAAGAGAGCACCTCGTTGTCCCCAAGACGTCCCCTCCCTCTGCTGATCTCTGATCCTGGGTCTCTAGCTTCTTGCCCAAAGTGGACTGAACCAGATAGCGCACGAGCAGATCGGTGTGCATATAATTTTTCCTTTTATTTATTATTTATTTTTACTAAAACTACGGCCTCTCCAATTCCTCACCCTCAAAGCCCGGTTGGGGTAGGAGACAGGCAAGTGATTTCAAGAGGCAAGAACACCCCACGGAAGGCGAGCGAGGCCTGGCGGGCGCCTCTCCCTAGAGGCCCGGCGGGGCGGAGAGGCTGGATTATGTAAGTAACCGCCCTCCCCGTGCTCCACACCATCTGTTAATATCTTGATATTGCGAAGTTCGGTGCCCCAGGCAAAGCCAAGGCTGGCGGCAAAAAGCTCCCAGCTTACTTCTTATTCCTACCGGGAAGGGGATGCCCCCACTTTGACCGTTGATACCCACGTCCCTAAAATCAAGTGGTCCTGTGATCTCGCAAACACCAACATTCACCACCCTCATCTCATTGGGGGACGTGTGGCTCCATCGAGGGTACATTGTTGTAATGAGCCTTTCTTATCAATTTATACTTGGGGGTAATCTTTTGCCCCTTGAGGTAAAGTGGAGTGCTCTTCCTGGGGTTGGGTGGGGGGCTTCATCATCATCAATCATTATTTTAAATTTACTGTCTGCCAGCACAATGACTCCCAATTCTGGTGAGGGTTGTATTTCAACTTCTTTGGAGTGATTCGCTGGTATTTACTTTGAAAGCTGTTGGTTAAACAAACATCACTCAGAGGCTTCTAAGCAGTGGGGATCCCAAGAGAGAAACGCACAGCTGTGACTTGCTACAGATCTCGTGGCATTTCACTTTCTCCCCCACCGTACAGAACAGATCCAGGTTGGGTCTGGCTTCACGCTGGGCGCAGGGGAGGAGAGCCAGATAGAGGCCATCAGTCAGTCCGCCTCTAGGCAACCTGCGGCAGGCGGGTCTGACCCTGCGGTTGGCTTTTCTTTCTTTGCCCTTTCTCGCTTGGGTGGCGGTGGTGGGTGGGAGGCTCCAGCATCCCTTGCCGAAATCCACTCCCACATTTACCTCTGAACTGGATCTGGCTGAAATCCCTATGACTGGTTTTATAAAGGGTGTGATGGTGGCTCTTAGCGGGGTTTCAAATTAGACTCACGCGCTGTCTTTCCTCCCACCCCACCCTTCAGGCTTTAAGAAAGCTCAGGAATGGGGGAGAAGATCAAGGTAAAAGTGTGTTTGGCGACCCGCGAGTTTCGCTAATAACACAAAGATAACGTACGCGGACGGAGTCTTCGGTCCCAAGACGGGCCAGAGCCTGCGTTCACCTTTCAGTGACTGGGGCTGCGCTGGCCTGGGGACACAAGAAGGGTTGACTGTGACCCCAGGTTTGACTGCTGGCTTCACAGATGGAGCCAATATCCTCAGCGACTCCTCGTCTCTGAGCTCACTGATCGCTTCTTCCCGGTCTGAAAACAAACCGGGAGTCGCAGGGAGATAGAGGGGCGTTGGGCCTCGAGCCTCGCTCCAGGGCCATCAGAAACCCGGGAGGGCGACTCGGCCCTGGTAAGAGAGTTTGCCCGGAGCCAGGCCTGTTCGCCGTCCCGTTAGTAGGGACAGGACAAGGCTCGGCGTAGGCTGCACATCCAGCTGCTGGCTCCCCCGGCGTCCGAGTCGCGCGCGCTCCGGTTTCACTGCGCGGCCCCCGGCGCCCTGGTGCGGGCGGAGGAGCTGCTTCGCAGCCCGTGCGTCACCCCGACTTCCCCGCAGGCCTTCAGTGCCCCGCACCACGATCTTAAGGACTTGTTGAGGTGTGCAGGGAACTTTTCCCTCCGAGAGAACCCAGGCGTGGTGTGTGTGAAACATGCACCCGAGGACTGAGTGCAATTCCCATGCACGTATGAGCTGAAGTTCTAGGGTCAGAATTCCTCTTTCCTCTCCTCCTCCTCGTCCTCTTCTTCTTCCTCCATCTCCTTCTCCTCCTTCCTCTCTCTCTCTCTCTCTCTCTCTCTCTCTCTCTCTCTCTCTCTCTCCCTCTCCCCCTTTCCCTGCCACCTCTCTTTTAAACGTCAGACTGAACAGAGGGCTTTAAGGTGGTGGTGGGAGGGGGCATATACTCTTCACTGCCACCCACCAGTCTATTTGCGGGTTGGTGCTAACTATATATACAAAACGATTCTTAAAGAAAAGTAAAGGGACGAAAAGGAGGTGGGGAGAAGAAGGTAGCTTTGATTCATCCTCAAAATCCCAAATTTCTCTGCTCATTACACCCGCTTACCTCGAAGGTACCTAACCAATAGAAGCTTCGGTCCACCTAATGGGCACAATGGTAAATGACTTCAGTTCCTGGCCCATATTGCCACATCCAGATCAGAACACCTGATACAGTAGACCTCTTTGCTGATGCCAGCCCCGCATTGAGAGCTGGACTGTGTTGTTTCTACATGGGAAGGGGGGTGTCTGCGGGGATAGTGGTGGGCAGAGAGGGAGACTTGGAAGTTCAGGTAAGTATCTGCTCATTCCCAACAACAACCTGGCTGACTTGATTAGTTTTTTCTTTCCTTCTTCTTTTCAATGTTTGAATTCCATGCCTTAAGTTTCCTATGGAGTATATAGACTTCAAACAAACATACTGACATAGCTATTCTTATTCAGGGTGAAGACTTCATATCTTCTTCCCAGTTTGATGAATTGGAGGCTGAAATGCCCCAGGAGCCAGCTTGTGTGTGTCCTGAAAGATGGTGGCCAGTCTGCCGGAGCACTCAGCACAACTCATCAATAAATACCTTGTTGCCACAACACATGGTTCAACCTTTGACCAAACTGGAGGGACACATGAAAAACCTCTGCCCCAATTCAACCTAAGAAAATGAGCGAGCCATGCCCTAGGTATGAGTGGTCCTGCTTTGCAGCTCTTTCCAGCGCTGGCTTTTCTAGTATGTTATTGGTGCGGCTGTCTTATTAACCGCTGTGAAAGTGACTCCAGGCTGGAAGCTCTGTAGCATTTGTGACTTGCACAGCCCCGGAGCGTTTCGACAGTCACACTCTGAGGCAAGCTTGCTCGCTATGTTTTTCACCTAGGGCACGTCAAACCAACACGAATATTCTATAGCATTGCCTTACAGCTCAGGATGTTGGCATCTGAAATTTCTTTCCTAATAAACTTTAAAGCTTATTTAGCCAAACGTCAAAACTGTGTATATCCTATTTTGGACTATTTGGTCATCCTGGGGTGAGGAGTTAGGGAAGGCTGACCAAGAAACTATATTGTAACATGTACTTTTTAATGGCTGCTTTATCCACAATCCAGAAAAGATTGTTAAAGGTAGCCGGGAATAAATACTTAAGAACCCTGACGTGTGACGACTGACTGGGACTCAGCCACTGTTGATCTTTCAATATCAGATACATCGGACCCAGTAGGAAACTCCTGGCCCTTACTACGTTAATCCTCAACCTACCTGTACTTTATCACCCACCACCTCTTTAAGAGAAAGCAGGGGTAACAGGTATTCTTGATAAATAACTACGATCGTTTTAAAAGTGGAATGATTAGCGGGTCCTCTACTTCTTTTATGCCAACGGTGCCTCCCTTCCTTAAAACCTCTACGTTTCCCTCCAATATAGTTTTCAGTGACGCTCCCCCCCCAACCCACCCCAGTCCGAGGACCGCTCACTAGCTGGGCCTCTGGGCGAACTCCATCAGCTGTGTCTGAGAAAGAGAGGGGGGGAGGTCCAGGAAGAGCGAGCGGGAGCCGGGCGCCGCGGTGCACAGCGCCCGCAGATGGCTCGCGGCGGCCGGGCGCGCGCCGATCCCGGCGCCCCAGCGGCCAGCGGGGCGGGGTGGGGTGGGGGCCCGGGCGGGGGCGCGCGGGCCTCCCCCCTCCTCCCTCCCTCCCCAGCCCCTCGCCCCCACCCCTCTTTTCTATCTATGTATATGCACATATTATTTTTCCTCCCAAGTTCTCTCGCCTCGCTATCCCCCCTTGAATCCGAAGGCGCCTCGCGATTGGGTGCTGAGGCCGGGTACGTCAGTGGGACTGTGACGTGCAGTCTTCCTGTTTCCTTCAGCTGTGTCTTAAAGTAAATCTTGTCGTGGACCGGAGCCCTCAGCTGAGAGCGCAGGGGAGCCGCGCGGCTGTGCAGCCGGGGAAGCGGCGCGGCCGGCGCACGAGCTCCGTCCACGGCGCCCGCAGCCCTCCGGGCCCGCTCCGCCCGCGCCCCGCCCGCGCTCCACCCGCGCCCCGCTCCGCGCCCCGCTCCGCGCCTCTCCCGCGCGCCCCCAGTCCCGCCGCCCGCCTCGCCCCCCGCGCGGCCCCCTCGCCTCTCCCACTCGCTCCCGCGCGGACTCACCGTCCCTCGGCCGATCATCCCACGCCGCACACGCCGGCCAGCCCCGCGCGCGCGCGTGGGCTCCGCTCCCGGCCCCCCACCGTCCCGCCGCTCGCGGCAGGCACCGCGTAAGTACCTTCGCCCCGCGCCTCGCTCGCTGTCTCCTCCCCTTTTCACACTCGCTCGCTCGCTCGCTCGCACGGGCTCGGTCCTGAATGGGAAGCCGAGAGCAGAGCCTTCCGTTACTCACGCCCGTGTAAACATTCTTTTTTTTTTTCCAGGGGAAAATGGTGTTATTTACACGAACCTTAACCAAATAGCCTCTAAACAGTTTTCTAAGCGGGAGCCTTGGTGGAACTCCGCGCCCCGCTCCTCCCCGTTCCCAGAGTAAGTGATCCGCTTGGCTTTTATTTCTTCCTCTCGCCTGCCGGTGGCCGGGGTGGTGGTGGCGATGGGGGGGAGCCTGGCGTCGCTGATCTTGTCACCTTTTGTGTCCTGTGCCTGGGGTGCTGAGAGGCGCTTGCTGCCTTCCCCGCTTTCTCCTGCCCTCTCTTTTCAGGAGAGAGGACCGCGAGGGGGACGGGGATTTCTTTCTTTATTTTTTGTTCCACTGGATCCCCGCTCTGCGCCCACCTCCCCCGGGTTGAAACTCCGGGGGCCAGTCCCCTCGTCCTTTCCCTTTGTCTTGTTTATTATAGCTGCCTTTCTTCCCGGCTCTTCCAATTTGCTTGTCATTTGCATACCTTTCACTTCTCCTTTTTAACCCGGGGCCCGGGGCCGGCTTTGGGGAGGAGGGCGCGGGGAGGAGGGGGCGCTCCGCTCGGAGACTTTGCTCTCCCGACGCGGCCCGAGCCGAGAGGTTGAAATCGGGCTGGGAACGGAGGAGGGATGGGTCCGGGGGAGCCGGGAGTGAGGCGGGCGCCCCGGGCCCGGTCGCCGCACTGAGCGAAGGGGAAGGCGGCCCGAGGAGCCCCGGGGGTCGCCGGCGCGGGGACCCGGGCGCAGCGCAGCACCGCGGAGGAGCCGGCCGGGCAGCGGATGCGCGAGGCCAGGGAGCTCACAGCCATTGCTGGCGCGCCGCGGTGGTGGTGGTGGTGGTGGTGGCGGTGGTGGCGGTGGGCAGCTGCGCCCCGGCCTCGTCTGGGTGGTGCTCCACTGTTTTGCCCCAGTTCAGAGGACCCGGAGGGAGCGAGCTTGGAAGAGCTGAGAGGAGAGGTGAGCGAGATTGTTGCTGGGAAGAACGGGGAGGAGGGCGGGAAGAAGAGGGGGGACTGCTGTCTGGCCTGAAAAGACCAGGAGAGGGACGGGGGAGGGGGGCGGTAGGCATCACCCAAAGTCCAGTTGAGCAAGTTACTGCCTCTTCTGTCCTGCCAGCCAGTGAGTCCTCTCCGCTAAAATGGAGTAGAGGCGGTGATGGGTGGTGGTGGGGGGAGCACCCTGGGAGAGGCGGTCCACGCTCAGGGTCTCCAGGCCCAGCTCAGCTCGGTCAGAAGTTGAATCCTCTGGGCAGAAGCAGGAGGAGGGACTGGGCGACAATCTTAAATAGCCCAAGGAGGCTGGTTGGAGTGTGAAACTGCTGTTCTTGGCAGCTGGAGTCCTTCTCAGCCTGGGGGAAGGCTGGGAACTCACCTGCTCGCTCTAATTTTCCAAGAAGATCTCTGTTGTCTTCTTAAGCGGAGGAAAACAGAGAAACACAGGGTGGCCTTCTCAAAGGCAAGGCTGGGGGAAGAGTCTCTTGTCTTGTTCTCACTCCCTCCCTCTTTTCCCTCCCTCCCAGGCCCCTTTCTTGAAAAAAAAAAAAAAAATCATTTCCTTTCTAAACTAGGCTGGCAGAAGTCTATGTCTATTAGCAGAGTGCGCATGGGCAGGGCCAGACAGGTGTGTTGTGTCAAGAAAGACAGGTGCAAGTTTCCTCTGTGTGTGTGTGTGTGTGTGTGTGTGTGTGTGTGTGTGTGTGTGTGTGTGTGATATAGCTCCAGACCACAGGGCTTGCTGGAGGGTTGAAGAGCTTTATGAATTTATGGTTGTTAATAGGATTGCCAGGCTAATGGGAATATGACTGTTGTGTTCTGAGCCCCTGCCATGAGAGTTCTTTGGGAGGGGGCAAGGGGCAAGTTGGTATGTATTTGTTTATTTTTCTTAAGGATGTTGGCAGGTGGCTGGGCTGCCAAGGCCCTGTCTCAGGCTTCTGTCTGCTAGTCAGCCAAAAGCACCCCTACTCCAGGCAGCAAGTGGAGGGGGCTGACTTTCTGTTTGCTTTCCTCCAGTTTATGCCTGACTCCCATCCCAGGTCTGTGCTTAACAGAGAGAGAGAGAGAGAGAGAGAGAGAGAGAGAGAGAGAGAGGAGGGGGAGTGAGATCCTTTGTGTGTGTGTGTGTGTGTGTGTGTTGGACAGCCATGGGTGACTTGTCACTGCCAAAAATACCAAAGTCAGTTTGAAAGTGTCACTGGTGTTAAAGCTTATCTTCTTAGCGTGCTTTCTCCCTGCTCAGTAAGAATAGGTATGTGCACAAGTCCTTCCAGGTCCTTTGCTAACTACAGTCATAAAAGGGAGTGTGCTTGTCATTGTGGCAGACATGTGCCAGCTGTCCTAGATTGGACTTTGATGGAGAAGGAGGAATAGCGAAGGCTCGGAGAGGTAACTGATTTCTATTTGATGCAAAATTCAGGCAGTCAGTTCTGTGAAGTTTCTTGTGAGAACTTCTGAGTATTTTCCAAATGAACTGGGCCATGTGCTGTGTGGATGAAAGGTCTTCTGCTTGATGGGAGACGGAAGATGTTGGGAACTCACTGTGAGCATTGTATCTGGATTCTTAAAACTTGGCCTTTTAGTTTTTCCCTAAACAGACTACTTCTTCAAACTGAGTTGTATAGGAATAGATCAGATGATAAAGGTTGATTTTGTTGCCTAGCTGGTTTTCATTGTTTCCACGAAAATCAAATGGTGTGTGACTCTTCTCCTTTAAACTTGAATACCAAAGGGCCCCCCCCCAATATTTTCTTTATATGCTTTTGAGGATTTGTGGCAATTAAAATGTCATCCATGGCTATGTTCATTTGCTTTATTTTAATAGGGGTTATCTGTGCTTGGCACTTACTGATATTTTATGTGTCTATTATGCAGAATTCTATTTAGTTTATTCACCACCTTGTGGGACAAAAAGTCCTGCATACATAGCATGCATCTTTGTTCTCTCCTTCCACTTGCTTGTCTCCTCTGTCAACAGTACCTGCGATCTGAAAACCCGAGCTCGCTTGTTTATTAAGTTGACAGACTTCCTCTTTATTTGTTCAAAACTCAAAAAGGCCTTTTTCTTCCATTTCCTATATCATCTCTGGATATTACTAGTTAGGATTATGAAAGAAATCACGCCATACTAGTGTTCCAGTATGGAAATGGATTATGTGGGTTAGATTGCTTCTGGATTCTCATTAAGTATTTGTGAAATGGGGAGGGTCATATATGAGGACTATCTCGAATCTTGTTGTCTTATGCATTCCAGAGCCTCAAGAAACATCTAGAATGTTTCGGTTTTCTTCTTTAAAAAAGTATTCTTGCATTTTCTTAAGATTATTCCGCATACTTTCATTTGCTATATTTGATGAATTCTTACTTTTAAATACATGGAAGTGAATGTCTCAGACACATTTCAGAGAAATGTTACTGTGTTCATTATGCAAGTGAAAAATTATGTGATTTTTAGATAGGATGGAAGAATCTTAAATGAAATCATTATGGTTTGAGAACTTTTACAGATCTTAGGGGATTCTAAAATCTGTTAACACAATCTTAGCTTAGAACTATTAACTTATGCCAAGTAGGTTCTTCAAAATAAATAGCCAAACCTTTCTCCTCAGCCTGTTACTAAGCAGAAATGTCTCTGAAGGAGAAGTGGCCGGTTCACCACAGTGAAGAGGACAGCTTAGGGGCATACCTCAGTCAAATCATCTGGTTTTCCATGTTGAATTTCTGGTTTTTATACTGAGCTGGCATATTCTTTTTGTAATGATATTCCACTTAAAATTTCAGAACTAGATCAGTTCATTAGCAATCCCTTCAACGATGATTTTGCAACAGAAATAAAATCTAAGTAATTTCTTCAAATGATTTTTATCAGCCAGGACAAATCACCTAAGTAAATCCAGGAAGCCATGCCAACCTTACACTCTTCTAGCCTCATGAAAGGTTTGTTGAGCTATCTGGGTAATTACCACAATGAAACACTTCTTTGTCCAGAATCTGGTCTCCAGATAGATGTAGTAAAAGTTGCTTCCCCTTCCCCAAAATAACTTCTTTATTAAAGTGGAACCTCCAGCCACAGTCTACTTCATATTGCAGTGTTTCTTTGAAATTCTTCATTGAAAATTCTTTTATAAAGTCATCAGTGATTTTAGGTTTGTCTATGTTAAATAAAATACAGACAGTGGAATTTTAATGAAGACTCTTTTAGAGGAGTTTAAAAGCTGACTTGGTTATTTCTTGATGTGTGTTTTTGTAGTATGTTTTCCTGGGAAGAATCTATTTTAAGCTGGTTGTTGTACAGGTATTCTGAAAGCATGTATATAGATCATGTACTAAATAATCCATTAAAGTATTTAATAATTAAAGTTTTCTACTTAGATCTTTTAACATTAATTGAAGAGGGATTTATATAATTTATCCAGTAATCATTTGGGTTCAGATTCTATTATCAGTATTTTTCTATTTTTACGGCTATAATATTCACCAGTACTGACCAAAGGCTTTATATTGCCTAGTTAACTCAAAATTAATGCTAAAATGAAAATACTATGAGAACCCATAGAAATTGTTATTGGAAAACTATGACTTGGTGTGCATGCTAAGAACATAGGGGTTGGGGGGACTGGAGTAGGGTTTTTGAAAATCTCACTGGGCAGGACAGCACGGATGCCTACATCCTTCTATAGCTTCTTTTAAATTGTGAATTGGTAACTTATGGGAACACTGGGAATATGTTCTAAGGTGACTTCATCCCCATCATGGTCATTTGACAGTGCACTTATGTGTCAATACATTCACTTATACATCCTGTTAATAAAACAATACGTAGGTAAAGTACTAGGCCAGTCACTTATTACTACTAAGTCTTGTCTACAGTGGCCATGAACTATAATCCCAACATGTATGATCAATTTACTTTTCTTTCAAGCTGTATGGAGAAATATCATTTTGTGCCTACTAAGAAAATACCTTTTTTAACTAAACTAGATAATTTTTCCTATTTTCCCCCATTTGTCTTGTTCTATTTATTATATCTCAGCCAGACATCTTATAGTGACTCCTAACAGTATTTGTATGTTCTTGCCTCAAAACTGAAAATAATCATTATCTGATTTTAAAATGTTGCCCAATTAAGAATTTTAGGTAATATCAGTTTACTTTGGTGAGTTTCGGCTTATCTGGTTCTTATTGGCCCCAACAAGTATGTCTAATTAACATGTACTCTCCACTGAGGGTGACAGAATGTGGTGTCTTTCCGCCTTTGGACGAGCACGGCCTCCTCTTGGCTCTGTCTTGAGGCAGGGATACAGCTGTTGATACCCAGGCTGGATGAGAGGAAGTGCCCTTGACGAAGAGATAAACAGCAGCTGGGTGAGGAAGGATGCCTGGGATGACCTTGTTGTCATCAGCACACTGGCATGTCCTTTGGGAGCCTCCCCTGCAGAGGTATTCTTCTGGCTCCAAGAGGAGCAGTAGAGAAGGCCAGTTTGGGTGGTAAAGTCAAGCAAGGAAAGAAAAGATAAAGCACGAAGTTTGTTCAACATCTTGGCTACAGGTTTTGGTGCTTTGCAGGTGGTATTAAAGAGAAAAGGATTTGTACACACACACACACACACACACACAAGAGGCACAATGATAAAATACTGACAAGGAGCTATATTTTTGGTGAGCTGATATACTCACTTCCTTGTAACTCCCCATATCTAAGTGTCTTTGTGACCCATGAGGCTTTGAAATAACCTCTACCCTAGTCTTCCTCTGACCTGACAGCTACACCTGATTGGCAGGTCGGACTCAATGTGCCAAGAGCAAAATGTCTGTCACTACAATTTTGTTGTCCTGAAACCAATTGTATTATTAGTGTGTGAGGACTGTCAGACATTCTGAATTTGACTTTGGACCTCAACACTAAAGTTATTAAGGTCTCTGTTTCCACCCCAAGTTCAGGATATTTTACCATGAATATTGTTTCAAACTCAAAGATACAAAAAATATGTATAAAAAGAAGTATGTTCTTGTTTTCATGGCATCCTAAAGTAGACCCTTTTAAAAATACTGTGTCATCAGAGAAACAGAATAAATATTGCATGATAAAATCTGCCATGTTAAAAAATATATACATATTGATGCCATGTAAGCATGGAGCATTTTCTTGATTGTTACAGGTTATTTCATGCTGAAATTATGCCTATTTGCATGGATAGTCATTCTTTAAAACTAGCCACAGATGCCGTCCTAGGGAGCACGTAGATGTTTTTACAGGTGAACCGAAAGAGATGGGAACAGTTCCAAGCACTGCACGCTGCCTTTGGCAGCCAACTCTGTTATTGTGAAGATGTGCTCTCTTAAGCAAACGTGAAGTTCAGTCTCAGATAAACCCGGCATGGAAAAGTATTTTCATTTTCTTCATCAAAACGCAAATTGTAAACAAAAAGATGTGGTGTCTCTTCCATGCCTACAAAATGTGACAATTAACATCACTTTTCCATGTAAGTGACACCATGTGTCCAGTGGCTTTTATTAAATGAGAGCCAGGATGTTTCCTTGTTATATGGTGTCCCTGAGAAAGCATGGAAGCCATATACAAAGAGGTATTTCCCTTTTCTCTCCTGAATTGATATTATTATATTTTCTTCCTATCTTCCTTCAGTCTCTTTTGGTTTCTTTTCCCTTTTACTTGGCATAAGCAATTAAGGTTCATGTGTGTTATAGAGTTTCTTTAGACATTTGAAGTACTGTTTTAACAGAAGGAAACTGACACAGAAGTTATCTTTCTCCTTGCCTCACCCAATAATTTTCTCTCCCACGTGCCGTGGCAGTAGCCAGTCTAACTTTCTAACAACTAAAGTCATCAAAAGACATTGTGGAAATTTCATAGATACGTTCCTAGCAATTACACCTAGCCACAGAAACCATCTTCACATAGGAGTTCACTAATACAAATGCATAATGATGCTGGTCTAGCATGAGAATTTTGCATTTATTTCAATGCTAAATTGACATTTATGTCTAAAAGACACTGCTTGGAGTGTTCTTCCCATTTCACATTATGACAAAAATATTTTAAAATTCCATAATCAGGGTATATGCTAAATATTTGCATTTATATCCATCTTTCCTTTAGTAGCATTAAAACTCATTCTTTTAAGACAGAGATGGAATTTTTTTTTCATCCAAATTTCACGCAGCCTCAAAATTTAACCTGGTTTCTTAAGTACAGCCCACTTTCATCCTCTTTTTTTAATAAGAATCTCAATGCCCAAAATTTAATCAATTGCTTGTCAGAGGCTGTGTTCTTATAATCTACCGTTTCTTCTGAAGATAAACAGTATCATTTTAGGCATTTGTGAAAGAGAATCATATTACTGGTGCTTAAGCAGTTTTTGCTTTTTTTTTTTTAATCTTAATCCATCTTAAACCAGTGGAGCAGAAATATTTAAAAATGTTTCATTTCAAGCAGAGTGCATAATAAATTTCAATAATTGTGATGTGCCGTGAATCCCAGAGCCTATGCATTTTGCATTTGATTCAGGATTGAGGTCAGGAAATTTGGAGAAATTTAAAGAAAATGATTCATCAGTCCCTTTGTTGTGTTGGCCAGGGTCCCGGGATTCTTGAGCTTCGCCCAGCTGACGAGCTTTTGAAGATGGCACAATAACCAGCCAGTGATGCCTGACCATGACAGCACAGCCCTCTTAAGCCGGCAAACCAAGAGGAGAAGGGTTGACATTGGAGTGAAAAGAACGGTAGGGACAGCATCTGCATTTTTCGCTAAAGCAAGAGCCACATTTTTCAGTGCCATGAATCCCCAAGGTTCCGAGCAGGATGTCGAGTATTCCGTGGTGCAACACGCAGATGGGGAAAAGTCGAACGTACTCCGAAAGCTGCTGAAGAGGGCGAACTCGTACGAAGATGCTATGATGCCTTTCCCAGGAGCGACCATCATTTCCCAGCTGCTGAAAAATAACATGAACAAAAATGGTGGCACCGAGCCCAGTTTCCAAGCCAGCGGCCTCTCCAGCACAGGCTCCGAAGTCCATCAGGAGGATATATGCAGCAACTCTTCAAGAGACAGCCCCCCAGAGTGTCTTTCCCCTTTTGGCAGGCCTACTATGAGCCAGTTTGATATGGATCGCTTATGTGATGAGCACCTGAGAGCAAAACGCGCCCGGGTTGAGAATATAATTCGGGGTATGAGCCATTCCCCCAGTGTGGCACTAAGGGGCAATGAAAATGAAAGAGAGATGGCCCCGCAGTCTGTGAGTCCCCGAGAAAGTTACCGAGAAAACAAACGCAAGCAGAAGCTACCCCAGCAGCAACAGCAGAGCTTCCAGCAGCTGGTTTCAGCCCGGAAAGAGCAGAAGCGAGAGGAGCGTCGACAGCTGAAGCAGCAGCTGGAAGATATGCAGAAGCAGCTGCGCCAGCTGCAGGAAAAGTTCTACCAGATCTACGACAGCACCGACTCGGAAAATGATGAAGATGGCAACCTGTCCGAGGACAGCATGCGCTCGGAGATCCTGGAGGCTCGGGCCCAGGACTCGGTGGGCCGCTCAGACAATGAGATGTGTGAGCTGGACCCAGGACAGTTCCTGGACAGGGCTCGAGCCCTGGTCAGGGAGCAGGAGATGGCCGAGAACAAGCCCAAGCGAGAAGGTGGGAACAAAGAAAGAGACCACGGGCCAAACTCCTTACAGCCAGACGGCAAGCATCTGGCCGAGACCTTGAAACAGGAACTGAACACCGCCATGTCCCAAGTGGTGGACACGGTGGTCAAAGTCTTTTCAGCCAAACCCTCTCGCCAGGTCCCTCAGGTCTTCCCACCTCTCCAGATCCCCCAGGCCAGATTCGCAGTCAATGGAGAAAACCACAATTTCCACACCGCCAACCAGCGCCTCCAGTGCTTTGGTGACGTCATCATTCCGAACCCCCTGGACACCTTTGGCAATGTGCAGATGCCCAGCTCCACAGACCAGACGGAGGCACTGCCCTTGGTTGTCCGGAAAAACTCATCTGACCAGTCGGCCTCTGGCCCAGCCGCCGGTGGCCACCACCAGCCCCTGCACCAGTCACCTCTCTCTGCCACAGCAGGCTTTACCACCTCCACCTTCCGCCACCCCTTTCCCCTGCCCTTGATGGCATACCCGTTTCAGAGTCCTCTTGGTGCTCCTTCTGGCTCCTTCTCGGGAAAAGACAGAGCGTCTCCCGAATCCTTAGACTTAACTAGGGATACGACGAGTCTGAGGACCAAGATGTCCTCTCACCATCTGAACCACCACCCTTGTTCACCAGCACACCCACCCAGCGCCGCAGAAGGGCTCTCCTTGTCGCTCATAAAGTCCGAGTGTGGAGATCTTCAAGACATGTCCGAAATCTCACCTTATTCAGGAAGTGCAATATCCTTTGATTTTCCCCATGAGGAACAAACTAAACAAAAAGAGGTGTCCCCAGAAGGTTAGGTTGACCCATTGTATAGGCTATGTTAGAATTGGGTGGGGGTTCTTTTGTTTCTGGTTATTATTAGTATTGAGATAGGACTCACTCTGTAGCCCAGGCTGGCCTCAAACTAGAGGGTTGTCAGATTACAGGCATGTACCCCAACGCAGAGCCACTTGAGAATGCCATCTTGCCTGTCCATCAACCTAATAGACATGTAGCTGCCATGCAAGGGACATTTCTAATTGCAGAGAAATTCAAAACTAACTCAGAGTCTTTGCACCTCTGACAAGTAGTTAATTGCCTTAGGGAGCTGGTCTCTACTGTGTTTTTTTTAGCAGTCTCTCTGTCTCTCTCTGTCTCTGTCTCTCTCTCTTCTTTCTACCATTCTTCTAGATGGCATTCTTTTCTCTTATTTTGAGGGGTTTCAAAAGTGGGAAAAGTCACCTTGTAAGTACTGGATTCTTGCAGCTATTTTACAAAGATGGTAAGACTCATTGTAGAAGAAAAGAGAAAAGTCATATATATATATATAGTTTTTTTTAGATCCACAAATCCATTAAGAATTCTCATTTGAAACTGCCCACAAGCAGAGACCTGAGTAGATCTTAGCGAAAGCCTTTCATTGAAGGGGAGCTACCCAGACAACGATGGGTGTGGGTGAGAACTTAAATTTTTGTCTTTAATCTTCAAGTGAAAGTTTCTTTTAGGGAAACACACAGGTACTGGTTTATTCTGATGGTCTCCTTCTCTCCATCTCCAAGGTCTGCTCTTTGGGTCTGCTGCAGCTGCTTGCACGCATGATTAACCTCTGCTCAGCCATACGCAGAAATCTTTTGTCCTAACATACACAAAGCAAATTATTTTGGAAAGCGAGAGAGCACAATTAAATATAAAACTCCACTGCATTTGACTTAAAATGGCCTTTTTATATGACTCCTTTTAATTCTGAACCTGACTTTTACGGAGACATGACGGTTAGATGTTTTCGTGACCCTTTCCAGCACCCTGGCTATTTTTAACCAATGATTTTTTTTTCCTTCTACAAATCAGTCCTTTTAGTAAATTTTTAAAATCTTGTCGTTGCCTGTCTTTGGAGGGGGGAGAGGGTACTAAAACCAGTAGCATCTGGGGGCAGGTGGAGGCATGTTTCTTATATAATAAATTACCAGATGGATATAAAATTTAGCAATTAAGTTGGCTGTTACTAAATTGAGGTTTTGAGCAATCATCTTGCTGACTAGAGAGTGACATTTTTGAAGCTAGGCCCACTCCAGAGGCTGGTATATAAGTGCCAAGTCCCAGCGATGGTAGAAGTGGGCTTTTCTAGGTTATTCTTCTAGACCAGCTCGCAACATAGAAGGGGCATTTTGGGTAAAGTTAACTGAAGCCACAAGTCTGAGACCTCTCAGACCACTAGACAGAGTCTCTTTCTGTACTAAAGAAGATAAGAACGTCTTGGGACAGGGCAACGCATGGAGGTCTTAGGTTTGAGTCTTGGCTTGGCTGCTGATTCAGCCTCCACCTTCAAAGAAAGATCTGGAATCAAATGCACAGATAGTTCAACTACACCAGGCAGCGTGATGTTCATTCTGTGTTACCAGCAGGCAATGGGCCTTGGTCAGCATGATCGGAATGTTGGGGGTGAGAAAGGCAAGGTAAGCAGCCTGGAGTCTTAGTGGTCCTCCCCCTGTAAGAAGGATATTGTTTCAAGTTCATGTCCAGCCAATGGATGTCTAAGGCCAGACTCTGTTACCCCTCAGATACCTCTGAAACAAGTATCAAAGTAGAGTAGTTCTCTGTCTATCTCTCTCCCCCTAAACACACACACACACACACACACACAGAATATAAAGATACACATGTCCATTTTGGTTACTATTTGAAACTGGTTTTCAAAACTCTGTAAGTCCATAGCAACCTCTTGTTCACAAGGCCAGCATTTAAAAAAAAATACAGGCTTAATATAGTTTGGTCTTTAGGGAAAAAAAAATCTTTTGATTGCTTGCTATAAGTGTCTGGTATGTTCATTGTCTCTCACCCTCTCTAAATCCCCTGAGGAATTTTGAGGACTTGAATGGAAAGAAGTTGCCTCTTCTTCCACACACACCAATGGCTATAAAGAAAACATTGGTGAGGCATGGTTTCTCCTGTCTCCTCTCACGTAAGCTTCCTCTGAGTGGTGGCAGGAGACACCCACGTGGACAGGAAGGGTTAGGTGTTTACATCTGGGATTCTGTCTTTCCTATAGTTTAGTGACATGGGCCTCTTGTCACAATTACTGATCACTTTCCACATGTTGGATGTCTACCATCTGGTTCTTTTTCTTCTTCTTTGTACTTTTCATCATTTTAACTCGTTAATTGATCAACTCTGGGGTGAAGATTGGCGAGCCAAGCAACAGACATTCCAAATGCTTATGGCAGGCTGGGCCATCCTCACACTTGCTTCCCTCTCTGTGCAGTGATGGGTTCTTCCCTTGAATTACCCCAGAGCACACAGTTCTCCTCTTCTACAAAATGATCTTGCCTATTCCTCAAGCTTAGCTTGATGAACCTGCAAGCAGTGTTTGACTTCCGTTTTAGGACCACAAAGTCCAAGAAGAGATGATAGACATGAGCAGAAGTGGAATGAGATATCACTGTCTTTTCAATTCTATGGTTTTCCAATTTGTTGTAAATCATTTTTTTCTCCACCTTCTTCACTGGGTTTTGAACCTAGGGTCTTGTATGTGCTAGACAAGCATTCTGCTATTGAACTACAGCCCCAGTCCTACACAGCTTAAGGCTTAAGGCACACTTCTATGCTACTCTGAGCAACATCTCTGTTCCTTCCATTGAGTAGCCAAGATAAAACCACTGAAAAGTTCCACACTGAGCACATGGCGCATACATGTCCTCTCTTTAGCAGGAAGGAAGTGGTAATGTGTGCTTGTTAAATGGATTGTCAATGCACCTGGTCAAAGAGCTCCTGTCTTAGGTATAACTAATGGGTTCGGTATCTTTGCAAATGAATCTCTTTAATCAAATATTAAGTCTTATTCAAATTCTGAAGGAAACAGCCAGCCAATTGCTTCTCTTCCTGATGTTCCTTGTCATTCATCGTTTTTGCATCTCAAGAAAAATAGCCTTGTCTGGGCCTCAGGCATTTGCATCATTCAGGTCTAGCAGCAGGAGAGCCAGCCACTAAGATATGCAGTGAGGATGCCTCTCTGCTGATGGACAGGCAGCTTTACACACACACACACACACACACACACACACACACACAGTCACAGTGGAGAAGCGAGAATTATGTAGTAAGTTGAAATTAGAGTCATAAATTTTATCATAGGCTAAAAATCATTTTTCACCTTTTTGATTTCCTGAGACAAGGTTCCACTTTGTACCCCACACTGGCCTGAAACTCACTAGTGTAGCTCAGGCTGGCTTCCAACTCACAGCTATCTTCCTACCTCAGTGACCAGGATGCTGGGATTACAGGTGTGCACCGTCACACCACACCCGGCTCTAAAAATGAACTTCTGAAATGTGAAGTAGCCCACAGAAGCTTTGACAGTTCTAGAAGCTTTATGGGTCTTAGTAATTCCCTTAGTTACAGTTAAACATGTAAATTAAATGCTAAATGATTGTAGAATCAACCTCCTCCAGAAAAAAAAATTATATATAGTATTTTATTTTTTAAAAACTGCCCACTGGTCATGTCAGACTTCTTGGTGAAGTCGCAAACAGTGTGCCCTGTTGCTGCTATTCATTAAAGGTGAGTTTAGCTCTTTTCTGCCCATAAATTTTTCTAGGGAAAACCTCTTAGACACAGTCAACAAGGAAAAGCAAGGTCTTTAGGTTTCAAAGTGTCTAGAAAAGGCAATGGTCATGACCCGTGTGTTTGGAAGTGAAGCCTGGCACATTTACCCACAATCCAGAGCTTAACTGGAGCATCTAGAGCTTTCTTCCAGCAACCTCCCTAGTCTATTCTTCATGCATTTGCCCTTTGCTGCCTCGGCTCTTGCCGCCCGCCTGCTCGCCCGCCCGCCGCTGCTGTTAGGTAAGGTTATATTGTGCTTGGTAAACAGAAGCATCGAGAGATTCAGGTTGTTTGGACACTGAGTTCACTTCAGCTGTACTGCTCTGCTTCTCTGATCTTTTATACTCCTGAGCAGATGCAGACGTCTTTCATTCATTTATGGATTTATCATCTTTTCTTTTTTTTTCCTTTTTCTTTCTTTCTTTTTTTTTTTTTTTACACCTGGCAGCTGTCTCAAGTTTCAGCAGTTATTGTCTATTTTGCATTACACATCGAATTGAATGTCATCTGTCTTCACAAAGCTATGGCTAAGAGAATTGAGGCCGCAGGAGCTGCTGGGACAGAGCCTGTTTGCGTTCCGTCCCCCTCCCCCACCCCTTTACCTCCTTAATATTTATTTGTGCTCATTTTCTTCCCTGGCCTTGAATGGAGCTTAGCTCGTGCTCAGTACAGCTGTGTGTTTACTGATTCTATCCCATCATGAGTCATTGTGCGTGTGTAAGTATCCAGGAAACAGCTAGTGCTTTCTTGGAAGAACAGAGCTTTTCAGCACAAGCACTTAGAAGGGAAATTAACCAATTGGTCAGTTCAGATTGATTTGGGGGAGAAAAAAAAAGGATTATCTAACTGTTGGCTTTTAAGTTTCATTAGCTATTTTTAATAGTTTATTAGAAACATATATTTTATGGGAATTTTGTCTTAATTACATGAGGAACAGGAGCGAGAGAGAGAGAGAGAGAGAGAGAGAGAGAGAGAGAGAGAGAGAGAGGCTTCTTCTCTGTTCCATTTCAACTGATCAATTCCAAGTATTACCAACAGGAAACATCTTGAAGCAAAAACAAACTTGAGAAATCCGAATCAGAATAATGCTTTTTCATTAAATAAAAAGCCTCTAAATCCTGATCAAAAAGAGAATGGATTTTTTTTTTTTAAATAAAAAAAATTGAAACAGCATAGCAAAATTTAGATGCATGAGACGCTTTGGGACATTTTAGTAGCTCTGTGCCAAACAGTTTGTCTTTTGTATGAGATCAAATCTTGGAAGATTTGGGATTTATAATTAATGACATAGAGGAGGCTGTCTGAAAGAAAAGATTAGAACCCTGATCGGAGAAAATTCACCCAAGTTTGGTCTTGCCTAAAACTCTTATCACGAGGCCGGGAGACAGCTTGCTGCTATTATTTCACTTATCCATTTGGACAGATGGTCCTGAAGTGTGCCCGGCTCCTTTAGTCCTCTGTCAGTCTAATGGAGGTTACTGGAGGGCCTTTCAGCTCTCTCCTTGGCACAACAAGTATGTCGGTCATAAATTATCGTCTTTGTAATCATTAAGGACCTCAAACAAAAACACAAGTTGGCTTAAGCAGCTTTGGCTTACAGATATAAAAAAAAAATCAAAGTTTTTCTCTTCAGTGTTTATTTTCAGTTAAACACAAGCGCACACGTGCATGCGCGCACACACAAACCTTTAATTTTTCATTTTGAAAACCAAGGTGATGTTAGTTGGATACATTTTCAGCAGGATAGTTGGTTAAGCACTTGGTTATCAGTAGTCAAGACCTTATCAACATTAATTTCATTATGACTCTAGTTTCTTTCTGGTTCCCCACCATTCTTGATGGAGGTCAATGGGAACTCTCTTTCTTAAATGTCTGTATTTATCTGATCTTTCTTCCTAAGGTGTGGAATGTTTTCAGGGTATTTAAGGGAGCGTGTGGACACACAGACACATGGGCATATTTTCCTTTCTTTTTCCCTTTCTTTTTCTTTTTTTCCCAGACTTTCTTTTAAGAGAAAATCCTTAGAGAAGCTTCTAGGAAGGACCCTTAATTGACCTTGTGGGGGACCACATTGATTTTCTCCACGTGCATCTTCATTTCTGATAAATTATAAAGCCATTAATTTGCTGAGGAAATGGCAGGGCCAGGCTGCGGCACAGATGTGACCAGAGCCATCCCAGCTCGGAGTCGGCTGAAGTGTGCCAAGAATCTGGGAGAGAATCAGGAAGCCCGGGCTGTATGGTTAGCCTCACATTCTCTTGGGAACTGTTTTAGTTGCTGCTGTTTACAGATCTAAAAGGTAATGATGTTTCCAGATAAATAGGCCTTCTTATTTGGGGTAAGTGGCCATTTATTGATCTGCTCACCCACATTTATTGATTTTTTTTTTTTAGCCCCAACGACTGTGTTATTCTCAAAGGAGTTAACTATAAATCCAGGGCAGGCGAATTGTATTTGGTTTTGGACCGTTGCTTTAACAAAAGCAACACCCCTTCCTTGCTCTCTTGGTGCCAAAACTATCCTGCCCAAGTTTGAGTTATTTTGAAAGGAACAATTAAAAAAGAGATAATAATAAGATATGAAGAAATTGAGTCAGGAGGTAAACTACAAAGTTGTGTGACCGTTAGAATCCTGCACTGTGTGTGATCACCTACACTCAGGGAGCACACCGAGTGTGGGGAGAGTGAGCAAAGCTGAGTGTGCAAGAAGGAAGCGAGCCCTGGTGATTGCACTCCTGCCCTGGGTGTTAGGACTCTGTCTCCTTAGCAACAAGTGAATGTATGGATAGCATACAGGACCTCGTATGGGGGGGAGCGTGGCCATTGGTACAACCAAGAAGAACCAAGATTATGCATCCTCACCATCCCAGTTGGCAATGACCATTCTGGGCACAGGGCTGTGAGGTGGCCATGGACTCTGCAGTAAATACCATGACCTCCTGGTCTTCCAGAGTTGCTTTTGGGGTGGGGGGACTTCCAGACATTGGAAGTTCACAGAGAGGAGGGCAGGAGGGATGGACCCTTGTTGTCTCCAGAATGTTTTTGCCTTAACCAATTGCATCCCACATGCAGGAAGGACTGTCACCCAATCACTTGAAAAAAGCGAAGCTCATGTTTTTTTATACCCGATACCCCAGCTCCAACATGCTGAAGACCTACTTCTCCGATGTAAAGGTAGGGGGCGCTCTTCAAGTCAGCTCTTCATTCTCTATGCGTGCGGGAGTGAAGGCTACTCTCAGAACTTAATGGAGATGAATGCGGGCCCCACGCAGGGGCAGACACCTGCGTTGTAATTATTGAATGTGCTCATCCTTTTGTCCAGAGGTGTGACGTAGAGTTACCACTTGTCCATTAAGACTGAAGGATGGTTCTTCAGTCGATGGCTTTCCAGTGGTCTGGGAAACTGCCCTCTGTCTTTATAGCTTAGTAGCTTCCAGGAAGAAATTCCCACTGGTGATGGAGGGATGCGTGTTAGGGGGTCTCCTCCCTCTGCAACAGTAAGCTGTTTCTGTTTTCGTTTCTGCTGATTTCCCCGTGTTTGTGCCTGTGAGAGAGAGCAAACTCTCGCACCTACTTCCCCCTGTCGAAAAGGAGCGAACATGGAGATGCTTCTTGCAGAAGCTGCTTACAAACAAAAGTGATGATTGTCTCTTCTTTACAACTTAATTTGTTGTTGATGTAGAGTACACTGAGCATAAGGAGAATGAATAAAGTGACAGATTCAGGACACATTATTCAAATGAGGATATGAAAGCTGTCGGCCTACAGCTGCAGCCTCCCTCCTACTGAACATTGGGACCTCCTGGTTCTCTCTCTCTCTCTCTCTCTCTCTCTCTCTCTCTCTCTCTCTCTCTCTCTCTCTCTCTCTGTGTGTGTGTGTGTGAGTGTTATGTGTGGGTTTTAAGTAATTGTTTGCATCAACTTGATGTTGTGTTAATCATCTGTAACTTTTTAAAATATAGATTGGGTTTTGATGACGATAATGGCGCACATGGTATTATTATTTGAGGAACTTGATAAACATCACATTAGCTGAGATTACTTTATTAGGGTTGGGTGGTTTCCCCACCCTTCCCCTGACCCCTGCCCCCCCCATATGTACAAGTTCTGATTTCTTCCAGGAGATCTCACAAACTGCCAAGCAGGGTTCGGTCCTCGGCGCCTCCTTGTACACCATTTGTTTGCACCCCACACTGAAGCTACATCCCCAGCCCCATTTTGCAGCCAACTCGTTTCAGTTCCCATCACCTACGTTTCGTTTGGCTTGTAGGAAAAGTTCTGTTTTCCCTCCTGTTTGCTTTTGAAAGTCAGTCCATTAAAGGGCTGCCTAGAATCCAGCCTCCAGCCCCAGACACAAACAGGAGGCTGTCACCAGGGGTAGGCAGGGAAAGGGTTTGCCTTTGTGGAGGACAATCTAGAATAGACCTATTGATAGGAATTTGTCAACTGTTAAGGACCTGCAAGCTTCTAGAGCCTACTAGAACATGGCCAAGGTGCCCTCCAAGGAACCCTACCAGATTCCAAGAGAGGACCATGAAGGAACAGAAGAGAAGGGAAGGGTCATTTTTTGAACACGTGCAGGCACACACGTGTGCCCATGTTGCCTTCCTCCCTCCTCTCAGCACAGTGAGCTGTAGTGTTGAGATAACATTGTGACAAAACCTTCAATTCTTTAGAGACCACCTTGCACCCAGAAGGAGGTCGGAGAACAGTACAAGCACAGACATCCCTCACCCCAAGCGTTCTGAACCAACAGGGCTTCCCAACAGAGATGTCAACATTAGGCTTGTGTTTGCGTGCAGGGTCAGGGAGGGCGGGGAAGATGATTGGTGGAGGCTCTAGAAATTCAGGGGTCAGAAACCCACCAGGACTGACTCCTCTTGTTCCTATTGGATGCATCTAGGAAACCTGCTCTGCACAAGCAATGGTAAAATGTGTGGGTAGATATTGTGAAAGTACGAATATTCAAATTACAGATTCTATCCATCCCTTAATCACACTAGAAGAGAAGGCTCTTAAAGTACACTATGTGTGAGTGTGATTCAATAATCATTATTCACTCTGTAGCATGTATAACACAAAGTAGAAAATCGGTAAAGGGCATTTCTCTTCTATTTTTTTTTTTTGAATGAATGATACATTTTTAAACTTTCCTGTTTTGCTTTTTTTATTTGTCTCGTAGTAAATGAAATTGTATTCCCTAAGCTTACGCTGATCAGACTAGAAACTCATGCACAGAAGGTAGTCTAAGCCAAGTGGTCCAGAAACCTCTAGAAACTTCTAGAAAACAAGAGCAGAGCATCCCGAGACTTCTTGAATGTTAACGATGCTTCCAAATGTGGATATTGACGCTTTGCCCACACATGTGCCGGTTTCATGCCCTAATGTACACATGCACATACAAGCATCTATTTCTTTGCAAGGCTAAAAGAGCCAGACATTATTCTATGTGGCTACATACACAATGTTTAGTTTTATTTCAATCAAGATTCAAGAAACCTATACAGAATTGAAAGAGTCCCAGAAATTGGGAAAGAGACCTTAGGGTTTTATTAAAAATGGAACTCAGAGCTGGGGAGATGGCTTAGCAGTTAAAAGCACTTGCTTGCAAAGCCTACCAGCCCAAGTTCAAGTTCCCAGCACCCATGCAAAGCTTGATCCAAAGTGGCACATGTGTCTTAGATCTCCAGCTCCTAAGACAATGGGTGATGGAGCCAGGAGAATCTGAAGCTCGCAGGTCAGCTAGTCTCCTGTTTGCAGACTGGAGTTCATTTGCAGTAGCAAGAGACCCTGTCTCAGAGAAGGTGGAGCCCAGACACCTCAAAGTTGTCCTCTAGCTTCTATACACACAGAGGCCCATGCACCTCCCCCCCCCCACACAAATAGACAAATATTTAAAAAGAAATGAAACTTTGTGTCATGTATCTTGAAAAAGACATATTCCTGTATCTATGGCCCATGTAACACCTGTCATAACATGAACCTGTATTTGGTCGTGGCCACCTTCATCTAAGAAAATTCCTAATTCTAGTAAGATATACCGTTCGGAATTATAAAGTCATTTTAATTCAAACTTCGGGAGGAATTAGTTTTCCATATGAAAACAACCCAGAGAAATAGCCCGAGCAGAAAACGTTTCCTTTGAGGAGGAAAGGAGAGCCAAGCCATTGTTGGAAGATGGTGTTGGGTGGATTCTGGGTCTCCAGAAAGAGTCACACCAGAGTGGAGCTCATGACGTCCCTTCTCCTTTTCCCAAGAGACTTTCACTGCTGGAGGCAGATGCTTTTCTTCCTTAGAGAGAAAGAGTTAGAAGGAGATCGCATACAATTCAGAGGATGAGGGAGTCCAGAGTGAATCCCTGGCCGACTTAGCTTAACTCCTCAAGCCCACCTCTAGACAAAGTTCTCACCAAGTCCAGCTTAATTCCTTCCCAGTGACATTTAGGCAGCAGAAGGCTCTGCTGGGCAGGACTTGAGATCCATTGAGAAGGGCAAGTGGTCCAACGTGAGAGAGATGCCAGGGTGGAAGGCTGCCCTGCCTTCCTGCTCACTGCTGGGTGATTGTAATGTACACACTAATAACTCCCAAACTGAGTCCAGCAGGCTCGGTGTCGTTCCAGCTTTGAAGAACAGACGCTCACAGCCTTCCAGGCCGCAGCGTTAAATGATGTATCTCGTCCCCTCCACCCGCTGGATTAAGGTGTCATGTTGATTTGTTTTATACATCTTTTGACCATGCTCATTGAATATTTAGGAAGTTTCTCCAGCCCATATTGAGGCTGAGATGTCCCGTGGGAAGCATTAATCAAAGTCACAGAGACTCGCACACTGTGGAAACACAGCCTCTTTATTGTAGCGATTAGTTTTTGCAGTAACACATTAACACACTGCAGAGTTTGCCTTTATAGAACAATTGACCCCTTGCCTGTCCGCCACTACCGGACGCCGGAAATTAACTCTTTAAACTTGAACACTTTTCCCGCCTCCATGTGAGGATCTAGAAAACAGCTTACTTTTTGCTTTTAGCCGGGCATGAGCACGGAACAAATTTCAGTTCACTTCTGGAGGAGGGGAGAGCCCAGCTCTGCAGGCCAGGCTGCTGGTCATTTGGCTTGTCTCGTGTTTGGGGAGTCTGTTGTTTCTGTCCATTCTGTCTCTCTGGTATTTCCATCCTCCAACAATAAGCTTTCAATCTCTCTTTATGTCCCATTCGTAAATAATGGCAAGTGCACTTACCTTTTTGTCTTCCTCCATTAGGTCATTCATGACCATACTAGAAAAAAAAATACCCTTCTATTTTTTTCCTCTCTACAGTACTCTTGTCCATATGAGACAATGTCTTGTAACAATACAGAACCCTAATCTCCATGTCAAAGCAATTTTCATTCCCCAGTGCACAGGCTGCTATCATTTTGTAATGTTTTGTTTCTTATTCTAAAAGAATTAAAAAGGAACAGTAAGCCGTCACGGGGGCCTGTGTTCCTTATCTCAGTGTCTGGAAATTTGGACAGTGTATTTTACTGCTGAGATAAAATGGAAAGAACTCCAAGTTCAGCAAATCGTAATGGGTTTAAGTTCTATTGAAATCGGCAACCAGAAGATCAGATAACGGGGGTCCTTCGGTTGTCTTTTTAATCGGGTTCCCCGCGAGGCTGAATGCAGACAGAGCAGACACAGAGTGAAAATATAATTCTTGGACAGGTTAAGTACATGTTTGAACTCTTGCAAGCAGAAGCGATTTGCTGATGACTTAATCATTTTCTGGTCAATTATCTGTAAGGGCCCTTGCAACTCCATGGCAATTAGGATGCACGTTGGCCTTTTGGGAGAGACACCAGTCTCCCTGCTTCTGTTTCCTTGTGACTTTCATTCTCTGCCATAAATTTTCATTCACTTATTATCTTTGCTGGTATAGAAACAACTTTCTGCGTAGTAATTACAGCTCCCATACACACTTTAGCTGTCATCCTGTTGGAGCCTGGGTAGTCTCATGGTCGGGATTTGATAAGTGCCCTTTGTTGAGTTTTGATGAATGTATATTTTTTTTTTCCTGGGGGCCTAGAGAAGGGAATGCCTGTGATGACAAAAGGCAGGGGGTATCTGTCAGCCCGCCCGATAGAAAGCAATGGATTTATTGGTTTTGACTTGGCAAGTTAAGACACACCTAGCCTTTCCATGAACACAGGACTGTCGATAAGCAGGGTTTCATTGGTACTGCACCCAGGAAGACATCTTCATCTCAAAGGTCATTGGGAAGCCTGGGTAAACAAGGTTTTAAAACCTAACCATGTTATAGTAACTTGGCATTTAAAAAAAAAACGTAATAAAAGGTTTGGTCTGTGCCATCTGGGTGCTATCTTAACCAGCCCCCCCCCCCAGGCAGGCACTAAGGGAAGGGGAAGGAGTCTTACCCAGTGCTGGCTATGGATGTACATGAACAGGTGGCAGGTTCTACCCAGATCATACCAGACTTTAATGCTGCAGGCATACATACGCTCAGTGGGATATGACGTAGAGAGATGGCCATAGGGTCCTCAGTACCAAAGAGTAAGCAAATCCCACTATATTCCTATTTTTTTTTGAAAGTCACTTTTCTTTATGGGTGAGGATGTAACTCCTTTGTGGAACACTTGCTAGCATGAGGCTCTGGGTTCAGTCCCCTGCAAAGCACTCACATGCACACACACACACACACATAATGTATATTCTATTAGCAGTGAGGTCATGGGCTGGGAGATAGCCCAGTGATATAGTGCTTTCCATACAAACATGAGGACCTGAACCCAGAACCCACACAACAATGCCTGGTATTCTTATAATCCCAGCGCTGCGGGGTGGGGGCAGACACAGGGAATCTTTGGGGGTCACTGGCTAGCTAACCTAGCTGAATCAGTTCAGCAAGAGACCGTGTCTCTAAGAACAAGGTGGGGAGGAAATGAAGAAAAGTCCCAAAGTCTACTTCTGGCCTCCACAGGAGTACATGAGTGCGCGCGCACACGCACATGCGTGCACAATTGCTCCCAAATGTGTGCACACACACACACTCAACACATGCATATGTCCACACACACACCCCACAACATACACACACAAAAGAAAGAAAAAGCAAGTAACTACTATGACCTCAAGGAGCATCCGGAGAAGGGTGAACATGCCGTGCGTTTGTTCTACTACTGATGAAGGGCAATGTTCTTGTTGTTTTGTTTTTTAAGAAAATAAAAATACTCAACTTAAGGAAATCTGATGTAAAATGTGAGTTTTCCCCTTGAAACATGGAAGGTGGTGATGTGATCTCTGTGGTCTAATACTCTTATCAGACCATCACTCCTCTTGGGGCCATATTGGTGGAACTGAGCACGTACCTTTGTGATCAAAGGGGGAGGGGAGCTTTAACGATGTCCAGAGACTTAGTAAGAATCAACCCCAAACTTACCTTCTCCCACATTTGAATTTCACAGTTCAACAGATGCATTACCTCACAGCTCATCAAGTGGTTTAGCAATTTCCGTGAGTTTTACTACATTCAGATGGAGAAGTATGCACGGCAAGCCATCAACGATGGGGTGACCAGCACGGAGGAGCTGTCCATCACCAGAGACTGCGAGCTGTACAGAGCTCTCAACATGCACTACAACAAAGCCAATGACTTCGAGGTAGGACTCGTCTTCAGCATTGCGCGGCTCGCCTCCCTGTCCTTTTAACAAAATTTAGAAATTTCTCTAGGAATGTGCCAAATGGCTTCTTACCTAAGCGTGGCCAAAAAGTAACACACACAGATCATGGCAGGCTGACCCATGGCATGTCCACCACCACCCATCACCTCAGCTCGAGTGAAACACACACTTGGCCACAGAAAAGCAAGCTAAGGAGTTCAGAGAAAGAGGCTGTGAGGAGCAACTTCTCTTCCAAGGAAGAGATCTCTGCTTCTTCGACAGGTCTTTTTTATTTTAAAAGTAGGTTCTGTGAGGTCAGTTGACAGCTACGTGCAATGGTAGCCATAAAAGTTGTGTTCTCTTCTAATGAGAGGTAACGGAGCCCCTGGCTTCTCACTTCAGTTAATATCCATTTACTTCATGGATGAAATGGTCTGATCATTTACTAAATATTTATCAAAGGAGGTCCAGCCATATCTTTTTTGCTTGTGTTCTGGGAAGAGAGGGCTCCTGTGTTTCTTTTGCAGACACGGTCTTTCACAAGTGGGTTTTGGTTGGTCCACATGTTCCTCTACACCTTGGATGGATCTGTGGAACACACATTCATTAGAGACTCACACAAAGCAGTATGGACAGTCCTCAGGAAGCCACCTCCAATGCAGCCATGGAAGATGTGTAGCTGTGCGTAAGGCATTTCTTTAGAGGCCACTGTGGTGCCTCAGCAAACAGTTTTCATGGGCATGTGATGATGACTCCATGAGACTTCCCAGCAAATCTCCCGGCACTCACAAAGGCATTTTGCTGAGCCCTGCAGCCTGAGGCCTCGCTACTGAGAGGTGGGGGTCTGGAAAGAGCTCTGTAGGCAGAACCCCGGGAGAGTAGACCAGACCTGCCAAGGCTCAGCTGTCTCTCCATTTCCTCACTCTTGTTGGTTAAATGCTGTGCCTCAGCCAGGGGAGGAACTCTAATCTGCTCTCAGGGCGGAACTTAGGATTCTTGTCTTCCTCCTGTAGATAAGGTCCCAGAAGCCACCAGAAAAGGGGGAGCCCATGGTCTGACCCCCTCATAGCCTTCTTGCTGGCCCCTTCCTTTTCAATCATGGGCTGTGCAGGTCAGTTCTGGTGACTGAGTGTGTGAGCTGAGCGAGGAGAAGCCAAGGTTTTTCTGTGAAAGTTTGAATGGTTACACAGTCAACTACCAATGGAGCTGTGCTACCCAGGACCAATATATTTCTTGCCGAGCATATTGTAAATGAAGTTTTTCTTTGCCGAGCATGTTAAAAATAGGGATTCTTGTAGTAGTGTTTACTATCTTAAATGCATGTTTTTAAAGTCTCTGTGGTAACAGAGCACTGGATGACTGGATGGATAAGACTCCAAGCAAATTTCTTCCAATGCCAAAGAGTAGGGTGCTAGCTTGAAGAAACCTTACCTAAGACTTGAACTTCTTTTCCCTTCCTTTCTAAGGCTTTTCCTCCTGAAACTCCTACTGTGTGCAAGAGGGTATTTTGATATTACGTTATGACATAAGTAGTCATTGGTAGGACGCATCAGTCGTCAGAGAAAGGATCGCCACAGATGCATGAGACGATTCTTGATATGCGGCACACAGAGGGATCAAATCCTTAAAGTGCACACAGTAGGATTTTCAGGATTGCTTGAGCCTTACCTGGCTGGAATTTAATCTCCTCTCAGCACGGGGACCAGAATGACACAAACAGGGACAGTGGCATTAAGAGGTACCCAGAAAGCTGCTCCATTTAGCATCATCTAAATCCTCCTTAATATGATTAACATCTGATATTTCTCTCTCTGTGAATCATACGCACTTCCAGCCAGGCCACCTCTCCTTTATCTGCAGAGGCTATTTTAAGACTGTTCCCCTGCGAGGAGAATGGGGCCTGGGCAGGAATTCTGTCCCTTCTCATGTGACTTCGGACAAGTTATTGGACTATTCTGGTCCTAATTCCTCCTTCACTGAAAACCAGGCTCTTTCCAGAAATGTGGGAAGCAAGATTCAGGAACGTGGGCTGTGCCCTGTCCACTCCACACACATGCCCCCCCCCCCCACATGCACACATGCAAACTCACCACCACATAGGATTCCCAATATCACTAGTTTTTAATGTCACCTCACAGTTTGCCCCATTTGCCTACAAACACTTCAGATGAAAGAACCCCTTCCTTCTGTCCCTCGGAGCATGGGTGGGGGTGGGGGGGGTCACTGCTTAAGTGAGATGCTTAAAAAGCCACCGTTCTTATCACTATAGCATTACCAGTGTGGGCTGTGGCTGCGAGCCAGAAGTAACCCCAGCACCTCCAGCCAAATACCTCCACTGATAGTGTGGACAGCGTTGCTTCTGCACTAAAGTTTCTTCTCTGAATAATATCAATGGAAAGGAGCCTGTTGCTTTGGCAAGAGCCAGGAAGGAGAGTACCAAAGTGGGGAGCTATTTGGGCTTCATGATGCAAAAGGGGATTTTTTTTTATAAATAAAATATTTAAAAATATTCCAGCCACTGCAAATGAACTCCAGACCATGTGTGCATCTGACTTTATATGGGCCCTGGAGAATCGAACTCTGGTCCTTCTGCATTGCAGGCAAATGCCTTAACCGCTAAGCCCGCAAAGAGGGATCTTATCCCACCTGACACTTAGCTGGTCACATCATCAAACATCGTAGGATTGCGTTTTCAAGTTTCTCAGTCTGTTGCTTATAGCAGTAATGAAATAGCTAACATTGGCGTACTGGTTACTAATGTACCAGCTCTCCTTTGAGGATTTTATCAATGCAACATACTTAGTGTGGCCCTAGTAGTGACACAGATCCCAACAGAAACGCTTTCGTTGGACTAAAGCTTTCCTGATTTTAAAGTCTTTCCGAACAGGCGGGGCCCATAAAACCAGAGTGGGGATGGTGAGGTGAAGTCAGAGGAGGAGGAGGCGGCTCAGGCTTTTCCCTTTCCACTAAGACAGTTTCTTCATTTCTCTGTCTTCCCCACTGCTGGTCTTTCCAGCTCTGGGCTCTATCTCTGCTGGCTGTGGCACCTGCTTAGCACCACCCCCTCCAGCCCCTGCTGCCAATGGCTCTGCAGGGTAAAGAGGTGGCTGACCCCTGGCCTACGGGAAAATAAAGCAGATGGGGAAGGGTTATCACTGTGCAGGAGGGAGTGGCTTTCGGCTCTCCGCTCTTCTGGGTCTTTATGAACCCGGGACTTTCTAAGTGACAGGAGAGCTTGTTCTGTCTTTGTATCAGTTTACACAGTTGGCAGGACTCTTGGCACAGTCCAGACTTAGGGTGGGGAGAGTTTGAGATGACCCAGGGGTTGTGGAAGAAGACACTGGGGATGGGGAGGGAGAAGAAAGACACTTTGGGTTTATACTAAAGGAAAGGAAGCTGGCTACATCCCCCCGGGTGTGGCATCTCATTTCTGGACTTGAGTTTGCAAAGGTGTGCCGGGGAGGGTGTGTAATTATGGCATCATCCTTCTCTCCTACCTCTCACGTTTAATGAGATTGGCAACAATAAATTTGTCTTTCCAGGTGTTGTGGTGTATATTTTCCCTGCTTCATTTTCACTTCACTTTGAAGAGCTTCCAAGCAAAATTTTTATGGGAAGGGGAAGGAGGCTTGGCATTTCTTCCTGTTTTTTTAAATCACACCAACACTTCTGACTTTAGGGGCCAATGAGTTGGAGTTTATTGCGCTTTTGTTTCTCTCACAACTGTAGGAGGAGGAAGGTAATGGTCTCTGTCAGTTTCTGAGGCTGGTTTTTACTGGTTTCGTGGAGAATTCAACAGGCCTGTTTAACTCACTGTTTTGGGGGCCCAAAGAACAGAGGTGTAATACCCACTCTGCCTGTGTACAGCTCAGAGAGGACAGTGAAGCAAAAATTCCAGGGTTTGGGTGGGCTTGAGTGTAAGATGAAAAGAGAACGGAACAGACTGTCCTCTATTCCTCTTTTTCAGACTGGGTCCCATGAGCTAGCTCGTTCCCTCCATCAAGCATGGTTCCCAGGAAGAGTGATCACCTCCTTTGACCTGTGTAAAGGCCCAGGTTTGGAGGGCGAAAGGCTTAGAAACAAACAGAATGAGGAACTTGATTCATTCATTAGTGGCCTGGTAGATGCCACTTCCTCCGCTACCAGCAAGAGTAGCATCTTGTTGGGTGCGGTGTTCTTTGCAGTGCCGGTGGGTTTGACATTTGTCTAGGAGGCTCGTGACAAGGAAGATGTACTTCTGTGAATCTTTTTATGTGCTTTCTCACTTTCTTCTTGGACATAGAAAATGAAGAATTCTTCCCCATGGACCCTTACACATACAAGCACATTCTCTTCCCCAAGATCACTCCCCAACCCACTCTCGCTTCCAGCCAATGTCCTGTTTAAGAGGATTGAGCAGATCTGGAAGTCTTCCCTGTGCACTGCCTTCCCTTTAAAGAAGAATGGGACAGGTGGGTTTAGGAAGCACATCCCTCCTCCGCTCCACATAGATGCTTACATATGAGTGATCGTTTGGCAAACCAGCACGAGGCTGGAAACCTTTTACTGCTCTGCTCTCTTTTGGCCTCCAAGCCGCTGAGCCATTTAAACAAGATCACACAACACACTCTTGGTGGGTGGTGAGGAGGAAGAGAAACACCATGTCTTCCCTTGCCAGTCCCACCACTGACAAGCCAAATTGATCTTTTAAGAGACTAAATGAATGTTCTCTGAATGTATGTACACACATGGATATCTGGGAGTATAATCCTTCCTTCTCCAGAATGAAGAGAGGAGAGGAGAGGAGAGGAGAGGAGAGGAGAGGAGAGGGCAAGCAGAGGGCCAGAAGTAGGGCTGGAGGGCCCAGGGAGTAGGAGGAGCACCCCTTCACCCACAGGGCACCCACATGGCTGGGTCTCTAGACTGCTTTTTTTTTTTTTTTTTTTGAGATTCAAGGTGCTCCTCAGTATAATGAAGCAAGCCCATTGCTTTGTCATCTGTTTGGTAATGTCATTGCATTTTTAGCTCCCTGTGTCTTTTTTTGTCATTGGGTTACATTCAAGCACAGTAAGATCCACTTTAAGACCTCCTTACTCGACACCTTTATTAGTGATAGCATCCTGTGACCTTTCTCAACATTCTTAAAGAAAAAGATACAGCGTAATGTCGCTTTACTTTGCTTATTGTCCTTTGTTGGGGTGAACAAAGCATTTTCTACAGTGGCTGTAGCACATAATTATACAGCTTTCAATAGCAATGTCTTGGCACATATCAAAGTTCAGAGGAGCCTTTAGGAAAAAAAAAAGATGTTTTGTGGCAGCCCAGGGAGGGTCTCATCTTTCCTTCAGAAAATAGTTCAAGGCTCTTCTGTCAAGCTTCCCTACTTAGAGCTTTTTCTCCTCCTGCTTCATAAAGTTTAAAGGGGGTTCAGTGGAGATCTATGATCTATTTCCTTTGAAAGATTGTTCCTCGGCACACAGAGGCCCTTTGACTTCAAGAGTTCGCAGATTCATGTCTTTAGGTATCATATGTCTGACCTTATCAGGTACTCCATTTAATGTAGGAGAAAAACTCTCAACTCTTTGTGTGTCTGTTTTGCCTCTGTGAAATGATTTGGTGAAAAGACCATCCTTTTTAACACACCACCGAGAGCCTGTTTCTAGCTGTAACCTACCCTGTGGCTTTTCTCTCTTTAAAAAAAAAAAAGTCCTCATGTTTTGTGTATGGATGAGTTCACAGTGAGAATAGAATTATACAAGGGCGGGCGCACACACAAAAAATATCTTTTGCTTTCCTCTCTCAATCCCCCCCAAACAATGATCTGTTGGCCTTCTCAGTGGCTGTACCCCAACAGGCAAAGCATTTAGCCAGCACAGAGGTGCTAGAGGGGTGCTGGACAGTAGAGGGTTTTCTCTTGCTCTAACCTGCCCCTCAGGCCTTCATAATTAATTGTCCTTCGGAGATGGGAACAGCGTGTGGAGGGGTGTCTATTGTCTGCCGTGCAGTTCTCCTTGCTGGCCTCTAATTCTTCATCCCACAAAGAGTGATCAATAAGACAGAGTGCAAGTTCCCTTCTGAGAGCCGCTGGTGGTGGCAGGAGCTTTTGGTGGGATGTGGCCATTGTGTTTCGTCCATCCTGGATTAAATGTCCCAAGAAGTTTTAATAACCCATTGAAACCCAGCCTGTGTCTGTTGTCTGGCTTAAACAATCTCCCTTAGCAAGCCTAAAGCTTGCTGGAAGTTGCCCATTCCTTTTCACATAGCAGATGAAAACTTAAAATCCAATTTTCCCGATGTCCCCCCAGGACGGAATTTAACTTTAATCATTTAGTTCCTTGTCAGTCCATAGGGTAGAAATTTTAACAATCATCCATTCAGTTCCCTTCAATCCATCCATATAAATTGCAAACAGTTCTTTTCAGAGAAGGGTTGGCATTTCATTCTTGAAGGTAGATTATCTTGGTTCTGAAATACGGTTTTATATTTCAGAGAATGTCTTAAGCCAATCTTCAGGGCTGTTTCGTATCCTGAACAACAACATAAACAAATACAGTCTGTTCCCCGCTCCCTCCTAGTTTGGGCTGAGATGCACATAAAGATGGAATACGTGGTGGACATGAAGGGAAAGGAGGCTCTCGATCAATGACCATTGAACTGCTCTTTGTGTTAATCAAACAAACAAAAAAGTATAATTGCAACTTATGAGGAGTTGGGCTACCAAACTAGTAAGGTGTGACATAATGACCCTGAAGCTCTAATGGCAGCCTCAAGGCTGAGGGGAGCCATCTTGAAAGGAAGTCATATGTCCCTGAAAACCATTTCTTTGGGATGGACAGAGCTGCAAGATGACCAATGGCCTCTGTCCCTATTGATCTTTGCAAACAATTTCACAAGAGACCTTTTTTCTTTCTTTTTCTTTTAGCAGAGAGAGAGAGAGAGAGAGAGAGAGAGAGAGAGAGAGAGAGAGAGAGAGAGAGAACACAGGGCCACCACCTTGTGGGTCTGGCTTTTGTGGGTCCTGGGGAATTGAACCCAGGGCCTTAGGCACTGGAGGCAAGTGCCTTAACCGCTGAGCCATCTCTCCAGCCCACAAGAGACCTTTTAGTATTTAAGGAGACCCTGCATGTGAACATTGACACAACTCATACAGTCATACCAAAAAGGGGGGGGTCATAAAAAATTAAAGTTATTCATATGAATCTTTCATGAGAAGCAGTGAATAGGGACAGTAGTGTCGCCAAGTCCTTTGTGCTGGGAGCTCTTCTTCCGGCTCCGGAGCTATTGTTCTTTCAGCTCCTCAAACTGACTTTCACTTTCAAACTGACAAAAGTCACTTAAAAGCCAGACAGCTGTACTAACACACCCACCTGACTGAGCAAGAACCCTGGGCAGGTGCCATGCCTGCTGGGAGACCTTGGTTAAAACATGCTGTCCCAAACCTGGTCATGGCATGGCTTTTGCTCTCTTTTAGTTACCCTGGTTTTGGCTAATTTGTCTCCTTCCCCAGCAGGTTCCCCCGAATATTTCATGCATGTTCTTTGCTGTGTGCCTTAGACTGTATGTCAAGGGTCAGGTTAATGGAAGTTGCAAGATGGTGGAGTTTGACGTCCCAGACTCCCTGCTGTCCCATCACCCCCTTCGCCTCCTCTTTATTCAGCCTCTTCCATGGGCTCAGGTCTTGGAAGCCCGGCGGACCTCCCTGGCCTCACTGGGAGTAGCTGGGATGGAGTGGAGACCCCCCACACCCCACACACACAGATAGGCACCTGCCCCACCTCGGGATTTCAGATGTAGAATGGATCTGCAGGGAAGAATCTCTGTGAGACCCCAGCCCTAGGGCCCCAGGCATTGTGGGCCATGGTAAGTCCTCCCTGTGTGTGTATTCCATGCTCCCCTCCCCTGTCACCTTGTGTACAGTCTGGTCTGTGACACTGATGGTGATTATGTCATTATTTTGCTCTGGGGGCCCTGGCACATCTGCAGAGCCCCAGCACATCTTCTTTGTTGCGCTGGCAAACGTCCCACACGGCAAATGCTTCATTAGCCCTGCTGCCGGCCTCCTTGCCAGACGCGAGTGCCCAAATCCAGCCTTCTTTCTGCTCCGGTCTTTTGTGTAGCTGATGATCATGTATTCATCTTCCTGGTTCTTCCCCATTTTTCTCGACTTCTGAACTCCAGATGTCCCAGTTTCCTTGCCCAAATCACTCCAATGTCCATAATGAGCCACAAGGTGACTCTCCACTCCTGACCGCATCCCCACCCCTCACCACCTCTCCTGCTATTCTGCTCCCCTCGTGAATAGGGACTTTGAACAGCTCCCCACAGGGAGGACTAAAGCTTTCAAACTTGCAATTTGAAAAGACACCAGGGATCCCTTCCAGTTTAGGATGGTGGGCAGGGTTAGGACTGTCCCCACAGCCCCGCGCCCCTTCTCCTGGCCTCCTCTTCACTTATGATCACGGCCACATTTTGGCAGTTTAAAATGTGAGTATAGCACAATCCTCTGAAGGTTCCTTTGCTCCAAATGGCATCTTCATCATCTCCGCCCCCACCACCAAAGTCCACTGCCCTGGCTCCCCAGCCCCCAACAATGACCTATTATTAGATGCTTAAAGTAATTAACACTTGGCTGTTTTGGAAACACTTCCCTCTGGAAAGTTTTCTCCTGTGCACTTAGCGGAGTCACAGCTTCTGTGAAGGTGCGCTGGCCTCTCCAGTCACTGCACTCAATTTTAGAGCTTAATATCTTGGGCTCTGGTGACTACTACATAATTCGTATATTTAATTTTCCTTTAGATTTGAATTAATTGATCTGTGTTCTCATGTGACAGGCAGCTTCCCCCATAGGGAGTTAACTGTTTCTATCCCCCAACTACTCCAGCAGGTAAATAGTGACTCTGTCTCTCAGTACAACACAAGACTTTAGTTGGAAGGGATAGTTAAATCAGCCTATATTCTTATTCTGGCCAATGTCAGGCCATTGTCTTAAATTCTAATTCTGAGTCCCAGGATAAAGGCCTGCATAAAAGGATTAAGGAAAACTCCCTCTGGTGAACTCAGTTGCTCTATTGTACTGGTTTCCTGAGATTTCCCAATACATACCAGAAAAAGGGCACAAGTATATGCCTGAAACCCTGTCCTGAATATTAATGAACAACCCAGCTGGCAAGGTGAGGAGAGACTTGGACCACCTAGCCCCACGCTAGCCTTGGGCAGAGAGTGTCAGGAGAAGCCAGTAACCATCATTGATGGACTCATTTCCAAATGTACCCAGAGTATTCCTAACCTCCCAGGATTAGCTCATCACGGCTTTATACCCCTGCGTTTATTTAAACCTTTCGAACACTTAACCCCATTCTCAGGATAGACCACTCCTCAAGATAATTATTCTCTACGTTTGTTACCTGCTGGGAAAATAGTATCCTCTTTGGATGGTTGTAAAAGCGCTTCCCTTGGAATTGTACAGGGATAACCCTTGGATTTGTGGGCAGGGTCAGAGCCATATTCTCCATTTCCTTTCTGATTTCATACACTTTGATCCTTGCTCCCTCTTAATCTTCATCTCGGCAGATTAAGAAGCGCTAATCCTTTTTAAAAGCCTAATCTCATATGGTAAGTGGGCTGCCCCATCATTTTAGCTGCCTTCGTGAATGTGCTGCGGCCTGACTGCGTCATTAGGAAGGAGGGCTCTGGTGGCTGAACTGGGGCAGAGCTCCTGGTGTGGGTGGCTGTCCTGCAGTTGAGCCTTTGACCCTCGTGCACACCCAGTGAGGCTTCTTTGATTACTTCACAAACTTATCCCTAAAAGCCAGATCTCTTGAGTGGCATCTCAGTTAGCTTTTATTGGATCAAATGATCTTAGGGACCAACTGATCAGATTTGGTGGCATCAGCTTACAGATGTGTCTCAAGGACACAGTCAGCCCTACAGAGAATGGGAGGTATACCCTGCTGCCCAGGTGTCTTCAGTGGCTTTGTAGAGAAGCATTGGGGTTTTGACATCTTGAGACAGCCTTAGCCTTGGACTTAAGTAACAATGACAAGGAAGGTGTAGAATGTCAGCTTTCCTTCACTCACCTATTATTCTTGAGCAGATATTCATTTGCAAATGGACATTATTTTAAATATAAGTAAAAAAAGGGGGTGGAGAGATGGCTCACTGGTTAAGGCACTTGCCTCCAGTGCCTAAGGCCCTGGGTTCAACTCCCCAGGACCCACATAAGCCAGACCCACAAGGTGGTGGCCCTGGTGCGCATTCTCTCTCTCTCTCTCTCTCTCTCTCTCTCTCTCTCTCTCTCTCTCTCTCTCTTTCTCTCTCTCTCTGCTTGAAAATGAATAAATAAAATATTAAAAATAAATATAAGTATCCCCTTGAAATCTTAAGCATATGCTCTAGGGAATGTGTTCATCATCAAGAGTCATGGACCAGTCCTAGCGTAGAGCTTGAGAATTTGACTCTGGCCAGTCGGTCGAGTCTCAGCACTGTCACTTTCTAGGTGTGGAACTGTGGCAAATGTCTTAACCTTTCTGCACTACACTTTCCTCATCTGTAAAGTAGGGGACATCCCAGCGTCTGCCTTGCAGAGTTGTGAGGATTCAGCACCCACTAAAGCTGTGTCCGCACCCTCTTTGGTTGTCTTGTGGGGCCAAGTAATGTAGGGGACTAGGAAAATGGGGAGGGTGGAGCAGGGCAGTTGGAAGAAAGAAAGAACAAAGTGTAATGATAGAAGGTGTGAAATGTTTTCATGCCAGGCCTCATTTTGCATGCTAACTAAAAAATAATGATAATAATTTTTAAAAATGTAACCTTGTCACTGCTACATCAGCAGTAGCGTAATTATTACACCATTTCCTCCTGATCCTGAGCAGGAAAACAAAGACACCATCAGGGAACACTCATCCAAACTGGGTCAACCCATCAGTGCAAAAGTGGCTTTAAAATGAGAAAGTGACTCCTGTCCAGAGCATGACTGTGGAGGCACCGCCCAGCCAGGATGCTTGGATCTGTGGGGTTGATGGAGACCAAGTTTTAGACTGATAAGCTAGCAAACCAGCTCCAAGTGCCCCTGTGCTTGGTACCTGCTCCAGGAATGAAGGGCAGTAGGGCGATGCCAGCCCTGGTCCAGCCAGCCTCACCTGGAAGAGACTCTGTGTGATGTTCTGACCCTGTCATTTCACGATCATAGGACAGAGGACTTCCTACGTGCTCTAATGAAGGCCTCTGGAGACCTAGTCCCAGAGGCAGAGCTGAGTACTGAGGCCCAGGGATCCAGATGGCTTCCACGTGGGGCCACTTGTGCAGCAGCTTCATTATCTCTGGAGAATCTCCAGGGTGCTCATTGTTTTCTCCCAAGGCCCTCTTTGCAGATCTAAATCTCAATGGAGCCCTTGGAGACCTGGATGAGAGAGACTAAGTTTTGAAATTGATAAACAATATTGACTGAATGGGCATGGCCTTTGACCTTGCTGCTCACTTGATTTGGCGATTTAGCCAAAGAGGTAGAGCCTCCCTCACCCCTGGGGTTGGCTTAGGAGGAAGCC
>PVHP010007326.1:0-57106 GCA_004024765.1 Zapus hudsonius | reverse complement strand
AGCAGAGGGCTGGACATCACCTCTGCCACAGCACTGCAAACAGCGGCAGGAAGGTGTGCCAAATACTGGCAAGGGGAAGCTGGCTTATAACCCCATAAGCCTGCCCCCAACAACACAGCTTCATCGAGGTTGTAAAACCCAAACTGCCATCAGCTGAGGATCAATCTATCAGAACACATTCAATTGTTTGTGGGGGACATCTCTATCAAACCATGACAAAGGTCTTGTTTGTGGATTTTTCTTTAAATGGATGACAGTTGGCATTAAATCGCTGAAATAAAAGGCATTATTGGCAGCAGAGTGATAATGGCCAATTATTTTAAAATGACCATGTTGATGGTATTACATTCTTTACAAATATTTAAACTTGAAGTTGCAAACATTGATCATTGGAAAATACTATTCTGGAGCTACACGAGTAAAGTTTTCCAAGGCTACACACTTTGGAAGCCATTCCATCAGAATAAACAGTCACTTGATGTAGTGTCACCTCCCTCAATCCAGGACTCAAAATCATAGTGAGGTAGGACCATATAGTGTTGTACTCCCCACAAACATGCGCCCAAGCTGAAAAGAATAGTGAGGTAACTGCTTGACAGCACGCCAGCTTTCTTTGTGGATCTAGATGCTCAAGGTTTGTTCTCTATAACCTGGTCAAGAATGAAAGGCTCAAGGAACACCAGGTTTAGAGATGGCTTATCTCAAATTTGGAATATGCATTGTCCAAATAAGATATTCTGTATATTTATAAATGTATAACCATCTGTAAAAAGCTTTAAAGACCAATTATGTAAGATTTTGATGCATCTGTAGTCATATTTTCCACTGTAGCCTATATTTTAGAAGTATTAATTTTAGATAAAAAGAAACATTTTTGTCTTTAACACGAAAAGATATTTATCTTGACACCTTATGCTTCTTCCCATCGATAAAGCCTTATTCAAATTTACCTGTTGTTAACTTTATCACAAAGTAAAATCTGAAGATATCTCTAAACTACTCTTTCTAGAAGTGATCCACGATAAAGATTTCTTTCTGCTAGACTAGTTTCAATAAACTTAGTTAATGAGAGGTACTATGTGAGGGTGTATGTGTGCGTAGAAAGTGAGTTAAGAATTGTTATTAATATTAAATTTACTAGAACATATACTTTAAAATATGCCTCTCATTTAAGAGTATGGAATATTAATGTAAACACATGCTTTGTGTGTCATATGTTATGTATGACATATTTTCCTTAACTGCACATAATATGGACATCTATACATCATTTTAAATTCTTTAAAGTTGGAGACCCAAATAATAGCAAAAGATTTGAGGCCAGTGTTTTAACTGGTAGTTTTTACACACACTCACACACAAAAAAAAATGAATCAAAAATAAAAACCTAATTCAATAAAGATAGTCACTTTTAAAAATTGCTATTCTGCATTCTAATAAGAAAATATTTTTTATAAGACAGTTAACTATAAAGCTGCTATGTAGCTAGGCTGTTTCATTACTTACAGTATAAAAATGGATTGAGCCTAATTGGGATTTTAGAAAAGAGTCTTCCCATCCAGTTCTGTGATGTGGCGTGCTGGAGAGGAGAGAGGACAAGGTGAACCCCATGGAGCACTTTCCTCCCTCCCTCTTTCAGAAGGCTCCTGCATCTTCATGTGCCTCTCACATGGAGAACACCAGGATCTGGAGATCTCTCTTCCGGGGCTGTTCTCTCTGTTCTCCTTCAAAACCAACTGTCTTCTAAATACAGTTTTCACTTTTTTCTCCTTTCACTACAAAGTCAATCTGACACCCCCTACTCCCTCTCCCCATCTTTCAATCACAACTTATTTTTTCCATTGTCAGCACCTGGGAAAATAAGTTCTATTTATTTCTGTTAGCCATCTGATAACTCCATAACTGTTGTCCTTTTCTGCTTAGCCTCAAGCATGCCCTCCCCTCCTCACCCAACCTGACCAGCGCCCCATGTACCCAACTCCTTTCCCACTAGATATCTACTTGGGCATTATCACCCCAACATGCTTCAAAAAAAAAAAGAGAATGCTCTTTTTCCAATGTTCTGGATTCTTTTTTTCAAGAAGATTCAAGATCTCTCAACTATTGTCAACTTTCAAGCATCACTCTCTTGTGCAAAAATATTTAACATCCCATCCTTCCCGAAGGAAATGGTCCAGGTTGGTGGCATTTGCCGTGGTATTTGTCCTCCCTCTGCTGTGGCTGCTTCCAAGTGATGGCTGAAAACCTTGCGGTGTGGAGTTAAGAAGAGGTGTTCAGTAAACACTGGCCAACTGATTTCTGTCAGCTCAGAGCACTGCTGTCCCTTCTGCTATGTCTGTCACTGTCGGTATAGAGCCGCCCAGTGCTCGTGTGGCCCCTGAAAACAGGCTCTCATTTATACTTCTGTGCTTCACTATAGGTTCATATGAACACCTCCTGAGTGTATGTTTGATTGATATAGGAATTTTAGTCTACATAGTCCTTTCTGCATACCTCTATTCCCATTTAAATGAAGTTTATAGTAGTAGCTCCACAGTGACAATGAGCTGGATGACAGGGTTAGCATTTGATATGTGGCAGATCCCAGCACGGTAATCCCCTCTCTCTCTCCTCTCTCTCTCTCTCCTCTCTCTCCTTTCTCTCTCCTCTCTCTCTCCTCTCTCCCCCCCCCCCAGCACTTGGCCCCTTCTCTGCATGGCGCTGTGTTCTCCAGCTCCCTTGGAGGTTGAAATCCACCCTGTGGAAAGCAGCACTTACTCAGCAGGCACTTCTCATAGATACCTTTAAGACATCATGGGAAGTCAGCAAGGTGCACCATTAGGGGCAGGAAGGACACATTAGAAGGAAGTCTTTAAAGATGCCCTGAGACTCTATATTGACTTCCTCAACTTTAAGGAAAGTTGAGTGTGCAGGGATGTTTAGATTCTGCAAATAGAATAATGGTACAGGCATTAAAAGAACAGAACTTAAACGATAACAAGAAAGGCAAAATGAAAACAAAAGTGGTAATTATGAAAACATTAAATGAAGTTTCACTTAAAATTACTAATTCCTTATATGAAATAATCACTTTTAGACTTTAAATTAAAATAAGTTAATAAAAATAAATTAGTGAAAAATATTTTTCAACAAAACTGCACCATTTTTATATGAAAGTTATTTTTGTGTCCTAGTACCAATTTTAAATTTGTGCTGCTGAGGTACATCATCACAATAAGCAAAGTAGCATCCTGAATGTTTAACATGGTGTTATATTTGCACATGTCAGCTAACATCCTGAAGAGCATGTTTTTTTATCTTTCCACTGAATTTCAGATTGAGAATATCCAGTGGAACATACAATCGCAAAATAAAGCTTTAGTGATCGCTGAAAAATACAAAAAACTAGTGTGTTTCTTACTCTACTCTTGCTGACCAAGTTCTTTACAGAAAGTAATGCCAGGAAGGGCAGGGTTTGTTGTATCTGGGGATATTTTCCATCATGGTACGGAAGGCAGCTAGCAGGGTCAGAAGGCCAGCTAGTCACTTTGCATCCAGAATTATAAAGATAGAGAGTGAAAAGGAAGTACATCTGGGCTATAAAAACTCAGATCCTACCCCCAATAACCTATTTTCTAGCAAGGTGATGTTTCCCCAACCTTCCCAAACAGTGCCAGCACCTAAGGACCAAGTGCTCAGACACATGAGCCTATGGGAGACATTTTTACATTCAAACTGCAGCCACAGGAATAGTCTTACTATACCAGTAGATATGCATGTGAACTTAAGTCTGTCCTTCTCATTAACTTCTTTTAAAATCTTTTATAATTTATATCATTCATGTATATTTATATATTTTAATCTAATATTTTACATTTTGAAGTTGTAATTATATGAGTTTATTTTACATTTTGAATAATTAAAAAATATTGAAGGTAATCACCAAGAGAAAATATTAAGAGTCTAGCATTGTCGGAAACACAAGCTTACACTGTTTTCCAGCATTGGGAGCATGAAGTGAGAGGAATGCCATGAGTTGGAGGCCAAGCTGGGCTAAATAGTGAGTTTAAGATCATCCTGAGCTATAGAGAAATACTCTGTCAAGGAGAGAGAATGAGAGGAAGAGAGACTTAGAATAGTCTTACTGTCTCTTCAAGGCTATAGTAAGATTATTTGAAATTTTTGAGTAACTGTTTTCTAATTTTATGAAGAAGGTAAAACTTCTTACCTGAATTATTAAAGAATCTTTTAAAGTATTGTGCTATAAATCACTATTTGTTGGAAAACACAACTCTAAAGTAGAATATTTATTATGGACAATTGCTATGAAACGGTAATCAGTGGTATACTGTTCTGATTGTCACAGTGCTTGTTTCACATTTGAAATTTGGTAGTGAGTATTATTCTATGTATAAGCTCTCAGTGAGCTGAGAAACATAGTTCTACATAATTTATTTCCTTACTTTTCCTACATAAATTTTTGTTTTCTTTGCTCTAGTTAGGGTTCTTACAAGTTCTTTGTTGGAAAATTTTCTGTGGGATCATTCTTACATATTTTTAATTTATTCTATGTTTAAACCTTCTTATTTTTTATTAAATATATGTGATTTTGGTCAATCTTTGTCCTTGTGTTTCTAAATGTAGTCACCTTTTTTGGAGCTCTCCCACATTTTCCATTCTCTGTGTGGGTGGATTGATAACCATGATCTAATCCATTGGAAAGGGATTGCCTAGAACATTATGACCTTTGACTTGACTGGGTCAGTAAGTGTGGGAAATATTAAAACAGAGGGTAGGAATAGTACAATGTTAGTCTGAGAGCAGCAGGAAACTTAAAATCTAAATAGACCACAATAAGGAGATTATTTTTATTCCACTTTGGAGATTTTTTTAACCAAAGTATTTTAGTAGTTGCCTGATGAATTAAAATTCAAGCACAATGAATTCAGCCTTATAGATTGATCTCCAGTACAAAATTTGATGTGCAAAACATCTTACTTAACAATAATGGTAAAATCTCGTAAGGGGATGTAAGGCTCCTCGTCTAATGTTTGGGCAATAGATAATTCATAGTGACTGAAATCGCATAGTCCTTGATTGCTGGGGGTGGGTTGGAGAATGGTCATCATCCACATGGACTTACACTCTCTTCACTCAATTTCAGGAAGAATACCTGGCAGTACTGTCTTCCCAGTAGCATATGGGGAAGGTAACAGGCATAGTGTGATTGACGTGACACAGAAAGACACACAAAATACAAGCTACTTCCAGGACAGAGGGCAGTTGGATGGGGACCAGCTCACTGGCTGGTACCCACCTTCTGGGGATGAATATGCATTAGCATCACCTCTAAAGATCAACTCACTTTGGTGAGGAAGGTGGTCCGTTGTCTTTTTATATTCTTGTAAAGGAGAGGAATCATGAAAGTCTTTTTCTAGTTATTTCAAAATTGTACATGCTTTTGTAAGTGTTCTTTCTTACAGAAATGTTAAGGTGATGGGTATTTATGTAACCCATAACAGACAATGAAAAAGATTCCAAATTGCACTCACAAAAGCCTCCAATAAAAACTGAAGTCTGTCCATCAAAGGTTAGAAAACTTGTTCTTCTCATAGATTAAAATACCAAAACATACACCAGATACCACCCATAGATGCCAGTCTCAGAAAATTTTAGAAACATAAATTGTTCTTTCAGATTAAGAATATTGGAGATGGAGAGATAGCTCAGCAGTTAAAGGTATTTGCTTGCAAACCAGATACACAAAGTGACAGGAGGCACTGGCATACCCATACTCACTGTCTCTGTGTCTTGCCTCTCTCTCATAAATTATATATATATATATATATATATATATATATATATATATATATATATATATATATTTAATGTGTGTATGTCAAAAAAGAATATTTCTGTGATCTAGAAAAATGTGTACATGTGTGTCTCTATATATTTAGACAGAATAGAAAGAAAATCTGCTTCTGTTAATACTTCTGATGTAGTCCTATATAATATTTACAAAGGATATTATGTTGGATTTTTTATCACTAAGGAAAAGCAATTATTTTGGCTCATGGTTTCAAAAAATTCAGTCTCTCATTGCAGAAAGGGCTGGTGGAACAATGAGGCTCTAGCGTGGCACCCAGAAAGCAGAGAGAGAGAGCGAGAGAGAGAGCGAGAGAGAGAGAGAGAGAGAGAGAGAAAGAGAGAGAAGGCCAGCTGGTTTTCTCCTTTTCTCTAGTCTTCCATATGTGTCCCTAGCATGTGAGGTGGTGGCACCCACATTCAGGTCTTCAGTCCATGGTTAACCTTGAAATGCCATCCTGGATACCTCCAGGACTGTGATTTACTAACCTTCTAGGCATTTATTAAACCAACCAAATTTATAGTCAAGATTAACCATCACAGATATCTCATCCTGTAACTTGAATTATAGAAACAAAAAAATATCTTAAGCAAAGCTGGGCATATAGCTCTGGTAAGGACACTTGCAAGTTCAGTCCCCAGTAGTATCAAATATTTATGTATGTACATAAGTACATACATAAGTACATACATAAATAGAATGAAGAGAGGTATTTTATGTGTATGTACTTCGCCAAATTGATTTTGCAGTTTGAAGAAAAAAACGGTTTCACTAAAAATCATGTGGCATTATAAGAAAATTTAAGGCTTATATTAATAAAATCCCGTGGATTGATTTTTTTTTTTATTCCTTTGGAAAATTCAACAAGCTGTAAAACATGGACAGACCTCTGCATAACTTTTTAACATGATTATTGCCTCTCCCTCTTACCAAATCAAGTTCAGTTTTCCACAATTTTCTCCAGAGCTTGTGAATCAACCAGAAGATGAAAGAACATGGAGGAGGGAAGGAACCTCCCATTATCTGCTCATCTTGTTTCAGTTAGCCCTGCCACCAGGTGTAAGGGGTCAGAAACCTAGATTTTCAAATTTGGTTTCAATATAATTCCCCTTAAGTGTAAAACATAAAGCAAACATAGCAAAAGTGATCCTGCCTACCGAAATGTGTTTCATGAGTAAGTGTACAAAGTCGTTGTTGCTAGATAAAAAGTCTCTAACTACAGAACTCTGTTTGCAAATCTAGGCGCTACGGCTGCTGCGCGGAAGGAGGTGATCCGGAACAAGATCCGAGCAATAGGCAAAATGGCCCGAGTGTTCTCCGTTCTCAGGTGGGGTCACTCATCCCCTGTGTCCGCCTCGAATTTTATTATATGTCACCTAGTAGCAATCTTAATGCTTACGTCTAGTAATTTAAATATGTTGCTATTAAATATTGGCTTTTCTGAATGGCTCTGCTGCTTCTAAGTGGATGTCAGTTCATCACTACTGTTTCCCAGACACTGCGGTCTGCTCAGGTGCTCCTGGGAAGAGAGTGCATGTAAGCTGATCGCATCACATTTTATCCCTCTCTCTGATATAGGATTAAAACATTGATTTCACAATAGGTTAAACTTCTTATGAAACAGGCAAAGCCATCATAATCCTTTTCAGTTTTTATTCTGGCTTTGTTCTAAAAGATGACTTTATCAGGTGCATTTCACCAGCTATCCAGGAAATGAGCCGCAACCATAAAGCTGTCTTGTGCACCCTTTTCATTCTGCAGAATCACTGAGTGGGAAGAAAAATAAAAGTTGCTCAGTGTTTTAGTTCCCATATAGGAGTTTGTGTTTTTTACACACATATGAATTATGCTCTTGTTATATGTCTTAAAAATAAATATTTTCTTGAAGGGAATTCCTTACACTTTACCTATTCCTAGATAATGGACAACAACTATATTTCTCTTCAGAAGATTACTTTAAAATAATGGTGTTTTAAAAATATATATGGTGCTTTTTACTTGAGTGCAGTTAGTTCACAATTGCACACATTAAGATAAGTAGGCATGTCTTAGGAAATCATATAGCTATGTTCTATATACCTTCATAATTATTTTTTTCTAACTTAGCTTTAATTCTTTCTCATACAAGAGCTATGCCAGCTCTTGATTTCTATTCATGCTATTTCTACCCTATTTGTGACAGAGTCACTAACAAATAACTAAATTACCTAATGCTGAACTCAGGAGACCACAAGAAATGGATAGAAAATGTTGCCACCCTTTTGCTGAGACATGCAAAGTCAGCACTAACCCTGAGCAGTCAGGCCCATCATGACAGTCAGCACTAACCCTGAGTGTCCAGGCCCTCATGACAGTCAGCACTAACCCCATGACATCCAGGCCCATCATGACAGGTTACACTGAAGTTGTTGGTGGGTCATCATTGCTCCCTGTGTCCTTGTGAATGAGGTGATGGTGCTCTAATTGTCTTCCTTTCTATCCAAATTTAGGATTTGGTTCAATGAATTCAATTCATTACTATAATTCATTCAGTGAATTCAATGAATTGCTATATTATTAATTAATTCAGTGAAATATATTATGAACTAATATTCATTCAATGAATTACTGTACTAAAACTTTTGAAAATTACCATGTACCATGAAGGGAAAAATAAAGTAATATAGAAGACTATCAAGTGGGAGATGGGACAGTTCACTTGTGCTCAACAGATAATTCTCTGAGTAAAGGCATTTGAGCACATGTGCATGACCTTCAAAAGCAAACGAAATAAGTGACTTCAAGACACAGGGGATAACAGATGCAGAGATCCCTGAGTAGAAAGAAGTCCGGCAGTTTTGAGGAACACCAACAAGACCAGTGTGGGGACAAGGGCATATAGGAGCATCCTAAGATCAACTGGTTCCTCATCATGAACACCTGCATATGTATTATGCTTAAAATCTACCAATTTTTTTTCCTGAGAAATCTAGGAGAGGAAATAAAAATACCTCTACTATTCCCATTTGAAAGTACACTTTAGAAAGAAAAAGAAATTATGCTTATTTTTTGAAATAATGTTTTCATCTCCCAGCCCATGACTATACAGGGGAAATGGTCTGGAATTGTATAGATCTGAAAGGCCTAGATGATTCTTGATGATTCACTAGTTCTCTGTTGTTACAGAGACATACATGTTTCCAGGTGAGAAACGGACTATGTAAACCCAGGGGTGATCCATGACTTAAGATTGCTCATGTTGGCAGAAAGAAAAACAAGGTGTATGTTGTTTTCCTACAATGAAAATACATGAAAGACTTACATATAATACAGGGGTTATATCAGACAAAAGTAAACTAAGCTAAGGTCATGAATGAGCATTAAATGTCAACTAGAATTTTAATTTGGCAATCCAAATGGCCAAATTTGATTGGCAGGCATATAGACTAATATAAGACTATGAAGTATGTGCTGAGTATATGAGCAGACTCTCTGCCTGTGCATGGAACTGGAGGGAAATTTTATGTGGAGGATAGGCCTTCTGGTAGGTAGGCTTCCAGCAATGAAGGCATTCCTAGAAGAGAAGTCATTGAGGAGCACAGTCATATGGTTCTATGAGTAACTTCCCTTTACATTGAGGAGAAGGAGAGAGAGTACGCTCTGTGCCCCCAGTCAGTTGCAGACAGCATCAACACATGTCTTACTGAAAATTTAAACTTTTAAAAAAAGCTGTAAATAATTTGAGTAGTCTAGTACTAAATTCTGGATGCATGAAAAGCCTGGGTAATAAACAGCCATGAAGGTGAATGAGGAACCTAGTAAATATTGAAGCTGAAAACACTTAAATCCAGATCCTCAAGAATTTTTGAACACAATGATGAAGTCTTGGTCTTTGTGCATTGAGCAGTTGTAAGATGATTATCACAGAGGATACACTGGCTCTGCCTCATGCTGAGATCAACATGCTAATCACAGTGTGAAGATTGGCTAGTGGCATGGCTTATTGGCAGCAGGAAGAACATTTAAAAATCTATGGAAATAATCTAAGTAAAAGTTTGGATCAGGCTCTGGGATAACAAATACAAAGGAAGGGACAGAGAAAGGAATCTTGGGAGCTACAGCTTACAAACATGGACCATGATGAATCGAGCATGGATGGTGGCACAAATGTCTCAGGTGTAGATACTGGATGTATACCATGTGTGTCATAAATGTGCTACATTATAGGGGAACCAAGAAACTGTCCTTCAATATCCTTTGCAGTTGAGGTGTAGGCAGGTTGTCTGGGATCTGCCATTCAGAAACAGACATAAAACACGCTTTAAAATGAGTGACATGAGAAGCAACAAGAGAAGAAGCAGCTGTTCCATCAGGTCAGGTGCAGATGAGAAAGTCAGTGTGGAAGCACTTTTGCTCCAGCCTTTAGTGGTTAATGGTTTAGCGTTGGCATGAGCTCAGGCACTAGCTCTGAGGTAGCATTTTGTGAGCTGAGGCCAGGAAGCCCCTGCGGTGGATTGGCTCTTGGACTCCTCAGCAGCCTTTCTCTGGTTCTTAATGTCTTGTTCTACAACTACTCACTGTTAAAATTAGCCCAGATTTCTTTTGTTTGAGAACCCTTATCTACACAAGCAGCAATAAAGGAGAAAAATTATTTTAAGGAGAATATTCTACAAATAGCAGCTTGGGGAGATGTACTTACTATGCACACATGAAGACCTGAGTCTGATCCCCAGCACCCATGAAAGTACTGAGTGTGACAATGTGTACCTGTAACCCCAGCATTGGGGAAACAGAGACAAAGATTTCTTGGGTCTCACAGGCTAGGTAATCTAACCAAATCAGTAAGCTCTGGGTTCAGTGAGAGAATCTGCCTCAAAAACTAATATGGAGAGTGATCAAAGAGATAGGTGACATTAACATCGGGCCTGAACACACACACCATATACCTGTAGACATGCAAACAAAATTAAATAAAAAATATTTTAAAGAGTCATTTGCCTATCTGATAGGATGCTATTTTCTATGAAAGAGCAAGTGTTTCCTTAAATATCAAACACATTGTTGGGATGATTACAGTGAGATGGGTTTGACGGAACATTTATGTCAAAGCATTTAGAAATTCTTCCCTGGAGCTTCAGAGAAAAGGAAGGTTATAAACACAAAGAGAGGAGTAAACAGCATAGAAAAGACTATAACATACGTGCATGGTTTTGTGGAAGGAGAACGTGGAAGGTTAAGAGAGTCCAGCAAAGATAGAGAGCAATGCTTGCTGATAGAAGTGCAGTGCAAACCATATCTCACCTGCCACCCAGCATGTTCTACAAGCCAAAGTAACAAAGACCAAGGGTTTAATAATTTAACATGGGCCCACTGTAACTTCTTAGCTATATTTCCCATCCTTTCATAGCAGATTCTGGAAAATTGCTATGTAGTTTATGCTTACAACCCAACTCAGGGGATTTGAAAAGGAAGGGGAGGGTCATGATCAGGAGATAGGGAAGTAGAAGGTTTAACAAGAACCCAGGATTGGAACATCGAAAAGAGAAAGCCAACAGAATGGCTTCTGAGCGAGGAAGGGGTGAGAGCCAGAAGAGGTGAGGAGTGAAGAAAGGAAAAGAAAAGAGGTGGCGAAGGCAGGCAGATGGCCATCTTCTGTTCTAGGACTTCTGCATAGCTTCTCTACTAATCCCTACATTTGTAAATGTGATCTTCTAGAAGAAGCTGAAGACAGAATAGTGCAAAACATCTGGAGGATTTTTGTCAAGGGAGTGTCTCACTCCAGCGGTGTGATTTCAGAAAACAAAACAAAAATGGCTCATTACAATTCGTACAAAATTTAAATTTTGAAAATGAAAACCAGATCACCAGAAAACTTCTGCCAGTAGAAAACTTTGAACCCAATGAATCATCTCTGAGCCTCATATCATTAGTGCTCATTTTGTCTAAGCCCTTGCTGTTAGAACAGGATGCCCTACAAGGGTTCTGTGTATAAAAAGTCAGGTTAAACCTTAATTTTGAATGTTAATGAAAAGGGAAAATGTAATCATTTCTGTGGAGATACTCCCAGTTTCCCCAAATCTACTTATTAGTGTTCAAGGTATTCCTTCTTTATGTGACTTCCAATGGCCTGGCAGCAGAAGCCTGAAAAGGTTGAAATACCTGCATGAATATTAACAATTGACCACCACATGCCTAATGTTCATGAGCAAACCTTGCAGTGAACCAGACTGAAATCTGAACTGTGGATCAACACTACCATTCTCCATTGTTGCTTTACCCCACCCTTTTGATGAATGCTTTTTGCGTGCACACTACAATACAGAGCTGGGCAAAGCAGAACAAAGCCCCTCTAAGGAAGCTTGTCTAGCCAGGTGGAGTGAGGTGGGTGAGAGAGACCAAGAACCAACAAGTATATAAAATTTGAGGGAGATGTGAGGTGTAGAAGGTGACTGTTCTTTAGAGTAACATTAAGCGGGTAATTAGGTTCAGTACCCTGGGGTATGGTGGGCTGGGTGTTGGAGGAATTTTAGATGTAGTCACACTGGTGGGAAATGCACTGAGAGATGGGAGAGAATGGGTGGGAGATGGATTTAAAAGAGCCCCCCCGCCATGCAGTCTGCTGAAGGTTTTTACCTTTCACTCTTAATGAGAAGCAGCAGAGAGTTTTGGAGTGGCAGGTGAAGGGTGGCATTGGTATCAAAGGGCTCAATCTGGCTGCTGGCCTGAGAGTCACTTGGGGGAGGAGAGGGCAAGCATGTGACAAGATGGGGTAGAAAAACTTTCTGAAAGGCTGCTGTATTCCAGATAAGAGATGCAGGTGGTAAGCACGAGAAGCTGTCACAAAGGACCATCTGCTGTGTGGTGCTGTATGAAAGCCCAGAAGGAACAATTTGTTCCCTATAGACTGGGACTTATAGAGGGCTAAATTGAATGTGAGTGGTGACAAATGGGTTCAGGGCTTCTTGGGGTGATGGCTGTGCACCTCCATGGAAATGAAGACAATTGGTGACTGATTATATGGTATAGATCATGGAGTTGTATGTTGTGTTAACTGAGTACACATGTTTTAAGGACATTCGATGGTAAGTTTGTGAGCAAGGCTAAGCTAGAGGGAATGTTGAAGGTAGAGGCATCAAGATTAAGGGGGAGTGAGAAGTGGAGTGAGCGGATTAAAGAAGTCACAGAGTGATCCTTGAAAAGGTGTTCAGGGATTATTTTTCAGTCGTGTTTAAAATACTCATTAAAATGTTGATAGTTGTACATTTTAAGGATTATACATGCATATACATATGTGTCTATAAATACTAAGAATTGTTCTGTATATGTAGGATTGTGGAGTCTGCTATGTAGAAAGGTTGTTTCCTCTTCTGTGGTTATTTAGTTAAGTCTACTAGTAAGTCAAAGTGATTTATACCATTAAATGAGTAAACATAATTGAAATAATGATGTATTTATGACTTTAAAATAGTGATCATAATGATCAGTGAACTGATGTTTTATGTGATCAAATCAGTGGGGAAAATGACTTAAAAAGAGAAGCTAAGAAATGTTACCAGTTGCTTTATTGTTAGTCAACATTATTTTGTGTTTATTATGTAAAGACAAAATCCCATTACTATCCCCTATAGTCAGTCCCAATCTTTGATCCCTAGATAAGATTTATTTTAATCTTTCGTACACTCTCTGGCTTCCCCTGCTGAGTAAAGTCAGCTCTGCTAATGGTGCTGAGCCATGAACTGAATGACATTCCTCTGCACACATTTCCTTGTTGTTGAAGATATACAGTAAATACCGCATTAGCATGCCTGGTTACAAAGACAGAATTCTCTTTAGTATCATCATTGTGCAGAAGAGACTATAACTCCATAATTGTATAATATAATTTTATCATGCTGGTAAAGATAGAGACATTATTTCTATTTTGAAGAACAACCTCGGGTGTTGTTCCTCTCCACTGTCATCCAACAGTATTTGAGACAGGTTCTTTCCTTGGCCTGGAGCTCCCCAGTTACTGTCTGGGCAAAGATTCTACTGTGTCCACCTCTCCAGTGCTGAGATAATAAGCATGCATCACCACACCCTGCGTTTTTACATGGTTCTGAGCATCAGACTCAGGTCCCACACTAGTGAGGCAAGCAAATGAGCAAAAGATCCAGAGAGCTTGTGGGAGGAAAATGTGGGTTCTTACATGCATCTTTTCCTTCCAGTCATTTGTCTTCACAAAAAGCAAAACTTGACTCTCTTCCTTTGTGCTTTCCAGAGAAGAGAGTGAGAGTGTTCTGACGCTGAAGGGCTTGACCCCAACCGGCATGCTTCCCAGTGGAGTGCTTTCTGGAGGGAAACAGACCCTGCAGAGCGGTAAGCAGGCCCAGTGGTATGATCCATGCACCTGGCACATCTCAGCCAGCTGTGCCATTAGAGCCCTGATATATTCATCCATCTAAGCTTGTCTTATTTTCAGTTCTTCTCAGCTAGATGAAGGACTGAAACTCACACATCAGTTTGATCAGTCATACCCAACATACTGCCCTCATTCACTGCAGACTTCTCTTCACCTCCACCCATTTCCTTCATGGCATATGAATGAATCTCTCCTCAGACCAACTTAAGAAACATTTCATTTAGACTTGGCTACATGTGCAATAGGTCTGACTGCTTGGAGACTGTCAGTTACCAAAAGCAACTTTTTAGTTATATTTAAATGAATGTTCTGGTTTATCTACATGATTGATGAAACACAAATACATATGCATAACTAGAGTTATTGGAGAAAAATACAAAAGGATAATTTCATTAGCCACTTGAATAGAATTTGAGAATCACATACATATTTTCTATAATATAAGAGAGTGAATAAAACATTTTAGTTTTGAAAAATAATAAGAGCATTTCCTTTAAAGTAGATGTGTTTATTTTCAGATGGTAACTTTTTAGACAAGTACTGTCCAATAACCTCATGTGGTGATAAAGTATCTTCATCCAAAATCCACTGGTGATATATAACTAGAGCAGTTGACATATAGCTAATACAATGGAAAAGTTGTTTTTTTAATACTATCTAACTTATTAAATTTAACTTTAGTATCCACATATGGCTAGTGGCACCTATGGTAGGCAGCCACTCTTAACTTTTTTGATTTTGTTTTGTTATCAAATTTAGCATTATCATTAGTTAGAATATAGTGTTAACAATACAGAAATTTTCTACTACACTTTCACAGAAAAAAGTAAACATGAAAATAGAAATACATTCACTATAACATTTTAAAAGTCTCAGCCTCTTGCTTATTTTCCTGTATCCTTCCTTAAATCTTTCTCATATATTCTTTTCCATCCCTATTCATCCTAGAAAATTCAGGTATTTTTACAGGTATATTATTAGACACTGCCACATAAAGGATAATGTTTAGCTTCATGAATACAGCATTTTAAAGTATCACACCCTAACCCTATCAGCATCACAGTATTTTTCTTTTTCAGGTGGATTTATTTTTTTTAATCAATGCACTTCAGTATCCTTGACAAATTTTAAATGAAAGTAGGAACATCCATACTACAGAATTAAATTCCCTCTTTAAATCTATAGCTAGAAATGACATGAATCCCTTCATCAAAACACAGATTTCAGGCCACCCTAAACATGCCCACTAACATATTAGCGTGAAGAGATCACTTTATGTACAGTGTGTGATCCTTGAGGCCCTGCCGAGCTGGTGGGTCTACAGTTCCTGACCCCAGTGTAAGGCAGAGCATCCGAGCTCAGGACACAGGACATGGTGCACAGTAGACCGTGCATATCTCAGTAAGCCAGTTCTGGTGTGGCTCCTGATTGACACATCAGTTCTCTGTTCTTACGACTCCTCGTGTCATTTCCAGATCCTCACGAGCATCTTCAGCTTCCGTTATTTGGTTTTCTTTCCTTTATGTTAAATTATTTGTTATTCTGTGTTGAATCTCATATACACAAACACACAGACACATAAAAGATGTGTGGACTGAAACTTTGTCCTGAGAACTTGAAAACTGTATATTTTCAACCACATACATGAACAGAACTTCCTGTGAGTTTGTCTACAAAGGGGAGTACTCAAAGCTTTGCCACGTAGCTCATCTCCGTGGTGGCAATCATTCTCTCCTCCTGTCATCAGGAATGAGAATGTATCATAACTGCAATGCAGATTGGACAGTTGCTCTAGCTTTAAATTTGTAAATGATGGGAAAAACACAGATTGAAGTCAAAGGGATAGAATATCAATATTCAGTATTTGGTGTTACAGAGATTTACATTTTAACATTTAAGTAAACATCAACTAGCCTTAGTTACACAGCAAGGTTCACCCACCTGTGTAGTAGCTGCGGACCTGACTTTGTGATGAAAGTTACTAATGAAGGGATGGCATTTAAAGTTCTGCCTCTGAGCAATACCGTTTCAGTACATTGATAAGCTAGCCTTGGCTGCCTGCTCTATAAGGTACTGATGGAAATATTCCACTATTGCCATGTTCCCACTTGACTTGTAACATTTCAGGAACATTATTTCTAAAAATGGCATTCCAATAGGAAAAGACTTCCAAAAAAGAAGTTCAGGTTGTCATTCCCTTCCTTATTCCTTTCTCCTTCACTCTCTAGGCTCCTCCCCAAATGCCCCTCTTTAAAGTGCACATGCATTTGACTGTAGCTTCACTTTATCTTCCATTATATTTCACTCCTCCTCTGTCTTTCTATCACAGGAGGGAATAGTGTAATGTAACATTCAGTATTGTAAAATGATCCCTCTGGCATAAGAGCTCAGAGTGAAGTCCTCCCCTTTACATCTAGCACTTGAAACTAGAAATCACCAAGCATAGCAGAGGTTCTATAGTGCCCTGTAAGTCAGAAACATTAATTAGGTTTCCATAATCTTTTATCAATTCACTCCAAGTAACAGGAAACTTTGCTGAGTGCTTTCCTAAGTAGTTCGTTGTTTTGTGACTTATTAGTGAGCAAAAACCCATTCAGTTCACTCAGATGTGTCCAGACAAAGAGGAAACTTCTCATTTCTGTGGTGATTTTTTTTCTTTCTTTCTTTAGTATTTCTGTTTTGTTTTCTATGCCAAAATCCAGCACTTACAGGAACATTAGTTCACTTAGCTCCTTTGATCGTCACTGATGTGTTCTTAGACTGAAAAAATCCTCTGCTCATTTTTCTCATTCATTTTGCACCCCCTTTCTTCTCTTCAGCTACTGTTGAGGCTATTGAGGCTGATGAAGGTAATTTGGCCAGTCCCCTTTCTGTTGTACCTGCAACAGATAAGGGCTCTGCTGGGTGTATTCATTTTTTTATTTTTTTATTTTTATTTATTTATTTTTTTGCTGTAGCTTGTACAGAGTGTGTGGGTGTTGGGCTAACGGTTGTGGCTCAATATTAACCAAGATGTTCTTGCTTTAAAGGGGAAAATGTCCTTCTATGGTTTGTTTGTTCGTTTTTTCCCTTAAAGCTATGTTTGCCTTTTGTATACAATGAACCTAGTCTAATTACAGAAAACTCAAGGATTATATATCTTGAATGATGTGGGTGGGGGTTATGGCAGCTGCTTTGACAAATGACCTGTAAAACAGTATGCTCTGAGCTGACCCATCCCTCCCTCAAATCCCTTTCAGGCAGGACTGAGAAGAGGATAGTAAAAAGAGCTTTCTTCTTATCTGTGCAAGTTTGTAGAAAAAAGAAGAATGTTTAATAGTACTTTGCTGTACTTCGACATTATGTCTCTAAAAATATTCTCTAACAGGAGACATTTGTGTAGCAAGAGGCAGTTTTTAGCCTTAGCAGTTTTAACCTATCAGTATGTGTAGGTCAGCATAGTATTATAAGGAATCTAAAATCATGTAGAGCTGTGGAGCCAGTCACAAGAATAGTGACCATGAGCAGTCACTCACTCAGTTAATCAGTGTTTACTGAGTGCTGCTTTATGCCAGGCCGTGTGCTAGGAGCTGCAGAGGAAATCGAGAATTATACTTCTCCAACTGTCCCTAGCACCAGTAGAACAGTAGAGCTGGCCTTTTAGTAACTACATTTTAATTGAATGCTTTTTAATATATGGTTATAAGAGAATTATATATATATATATCAAAATAGTTTTATATTATCTGTATCTATGTATAAACCACATCGTCTGGAAATTTTAAAAAGAATAATTTGAAGTTCCCCTTTAAAACAAAATTCTTCAGTTGTATTTTGTTCTTGCAAAATAACTTCTTATGTTTCCCAAAATTGTGTGCATATAGTCCTTTGGTATGTTGTATAAAGTGCCACTTTAGATTTACAATTTGCTCATGATTTGGATATGGTAGGGGAAATGACAGCAATGTAAGAGAAAAATACAACTGCTTCCTAAATAGCAGTGAACAAACTGCTATTTATGTGGGAATCCTCCATTCCTTTCAGCAAATTCTAATCTGCAGTGTGCGTTCTTGTTGGTAGTTTGGCTGTTTTCTGTGGTTTCTGTGACTCTGTGTTGTGTTAAGTATACTACCAATGTAAATTGCTAATACCCATTGTCTGACCAGCAACTACAGCAGAGCACGTTCTTCCTCCCTGCTAGACAAATCCGATCAGAAGCAGAGCCCCAGCCCGAACTAGTCCCTCTTGCTTCATGCCTCTCTGCCCCTAACCCTATTGGCTTATAAAACCTACAAGCTCCACTTTTTCATGTTCAATTAATGAAATAGCATCACAGTTTATCATGATGATAAACTTTGACAACAGTTATAGTCCTTTAGAAAAAGAGAAGGTGCCACTTTGTGCCAATATTTTGTCCCTTGAAGCAATTGAATTAGCTTTTAGGGTGGGTGCTCAGTAGATAGCTCTAGTATTTTGCGATTTATCACTGAATTACAGAAGAATTAAGAAGCTTTGCTTTGGGCCTTGGTCTTTCCCTACTCTCCCATCTTCTTCCTCTCACAGTTGACTAATCACCATTATGCTAACCTTTAAAATGCAGGGGGGTACAATCTATTTCTCATCGTTATGATAATGAGCTTTTAAACAACTGTGTATGTCTTTTAAAGAACCTCATCCTACTAATGAAAGGCACTGCACATTTGTGTAGGAGTGGCTGGCAAAGTGTCAGCTTGAAACTGCTTTACTTTTCTTTCCCAGATAAGGTGGGGATGATAAAGGTACCATGTCCTTAATCAGCCATGGAGATGCAACCCAATTCAGCATTGGTGATTGGCCCGTATGTACCTGGCTTGCACTTCACAGGGAGTAAAGCAAACTGATGTCATTGGTTCCCCATTTATGTGGTTTATTTTCACCCACTGCAGAAGTATTCAGTCTCTTGTGCAAATGCCTTACCTATTACTGTAGCACACTAAGTGTAACTAGATGAAAAAATAATTATCACTGCATGTACTTGGAGATGTCCATGTTTTAATTAAAATGATCAAAATGAATCAATTTTTTGCTCAAAATGTTAAAAAGTACTTTTCCACTTCTCCTCTATCTACCATGTAATGTCTGCACTGATCTACTAAGAGGGAGTTTTTCTTTGGTCTGGTCAGTAATGGATACCAGATGAACATCAGTTTGACCTGTTCACTGCTGAAGGAAGGGTAGACAATGCTTCTCTACTTAGTGATCTGAGCTTTCTTTTTCTGAGTTTTCTCTTACCCTGTCAACCACTCTACTTGTTTCCAAAGTTGAGTGGGATGTTTAAATAGTAGATCATAATTTTATGGGGTTTTTTTCATGACACCATTGAGTTATTTGCTGATGAGGACTTTGTGGAATTTTGAGATGGCAACAAAATACCCATGTTAACTCCTTGCCTAGCTCCTTGTACCTTCTACTCTAAGCCTATTGCTAGAGTTTTGGGGTATAGCAGACCCAGGAAGTCCACCGAATTTTCCATTACTGCCCCGTGGGAGAGTTAGGAGGGGAGGACACAGCCTGTCTAGGTTAGGGCATTGGGTGTGGTAATCATGCTAACGGTATGGCCACAGTCATGCTGGTTCCAGAAGCCTGGCCCTAGACTCAACTTCCCACTTTAAGTATCCACTTTGGATGCCTTTACTCTAAACTTTGATGAAGTCAAAAGAAATGCTTACACCTTAATCACTTCAAGAGGACACTTTGGTTGGCAAGAGACATTGGCTATTTCCAAACCGTGGGTTCTCTCCGAGTATGGTAAGGAGTCTGTGTGTTGTGTTCAGGTCCGTCACGTTGTTCTCCACTAAAGGATTCCCACTCACTGCGAAGTCTCTAACATCACCTAAAGCAGCCCCGGTGCCCTGTGTTTTCCTCTGGCTAACCCTGTCTCTCTTTTTTTAATGATTTTTCTGTTTAGCAATCAAAGGATTTTCACCACAACATAAGATCACTAGCTTCGAGGAGGCCAAGGGCTTAGACCGAATTAATGAGAGGATGCCACCTCGCAGAGACGCCATGCCCTCCGACGCCAACCTTAACTCCATCAACAAGGCTCTCGCCTCAGAGACTAACGGCACGGACAGCAATGGCAGTAATAGCAGCAATATTCAGTGACCATATCCTGTTCACTTTTTTTTTTGAGCTGCAGGGCATGATGGGATTGCTGCATCTCAGCAGTTGGATGTTCTTGCCTCTGACAGTAGCTTATTTGCTCTGGGGGCCAGGAATTGGATTCAGTTTACACTATCATGAAAAAAAAAAAGAGGGAGAGAGATAATAACTATATTTTGGTGAGGGTGGTGATTAAACACCTCTTTTGGGTATGCCTTTTAAAAATGCTTATAGGAAAAAAATTTTAAAGAAAGCTAACGCTAGTATATACTGCAATGTTAGGGGAATGAACATGTTTCCTACTGCATTGGGGACTTCTAGATAGGTTAATGAAAGGCCTTTTATTCTGTTACTGGACATGAAAACTTTGTCTAATTTCTTACTCTATTGTACGTTTACAGTCGCAGCACTAAAATGGATGACATCAAACATTTTTAACAAAAATGATGTACAAACTAAATAAGGACTATTTATTGATAATGTTTTGCTACTCTTGTCAGACAATGGCTATAAACTGAATTAGGCAGTCTTAAAAAAATACAGAAAAAGAAAAAAAAAAGAATGTTGCAAATTTGTTAAAATGCCAAAAAAAGGACAGTTTAATTTTGTACATTCTGCTTACCTCAGGTTTCGTTAGTGTGCTTGAGCGCCCTTCTTTCCATCTTACACTTATCTTTTGCAAGTGAATACCCTTTCTTTTCTTTAAGTTTAAAAAAACTGGAATAATTACACCTATCTTTTTTTGCTGTTTATATTTAGGGGTTTTGTTGATAAATCAAGTCTTGGTTGTGGCTTGCTGAATTAAATATTTATGAGTGGTGCATTTTTAAGTATAGTGAACAAGACACCATATTAAGTGCAGTGATAAAGCATCTATATTATGTAAAAAAAATCTGCCTATGCATGTTTTTTAAGAAAAAAAATGGCTGTATCGGCCTGTATGGGACTGTAATGCGCTTAGTGGTCTGACATATACTGGAAATGTATGTATACTGGCGTACTTTATATTCTCTAAAATGCTTAATGCCTTTGAAATTTTGTAATCAAAAAAAGCTTTGAAAAAATCTAAAGGGGAGAGTATTCTTAAAAGTTTTTAACATAAGCTTGTCAGTGCACACATAGATGTTAGCATGTTTAGCAAACCTTGTGAAATTAAAATAAGTTTGTAGTTACATGTGAAACTCTAAATGCATGGTAACTGTTAATGTCATAACGGTTTAGTTACTTTGTTCTGTTCTGTCATGTGCCACAAAGTATGTACTTTTTTTTTCACTTTTTTCCCCTTTGTATATCAGTTACGGGTTACAACTGGTTCATTCTGAAAACAACAACAAACAACAGTCCATTCATATTTTTTAACAATTGTATAAGTGCCCAAGTAATTCACTACAGCCTAAAGCCTTGCCTTTGTAATTTGACTTCTGAAATGTTGGCAATCAAAGCATGCACTTGTAACAATGACAAAGAAACAGCATTTTATATTACTATCAATAAAATGTGCATGAACGTAAAGCCCTCTCATCCTTTCACTGAGTCCGCTGAAGGGACCCATGTGCACAGCCCTCCAGCACATGTCACACTCACTTTGACAGGCTGCTTCCCAGGGGCCTCCAGAGCTGAGGAGTGGTGCCCATTTCTGCCGTCAGAATCTCGGTGGATTTGTGCACAAATCAGGCGAGAGAGAAGTCTTCTCAAAGAACAAATGCCATCTTCTGGCTCCCTTTAATGCGGGTCCCAGCTAAGAAACCAGAGCATTCCTTTTTATTGAAAACAAATCATCAGTTTGTTATCAAGTTGTTTCAGTTGTATCGTATCGGGTGCCCTACTACCTGCTGATGCAAAAAGAATAGGCTACTGAGGGCCTTTCCATCACAGAACAGTTTGTGTTGATATGAAATTTGTTCTAATCATGCAGAGATTGAAGATAGACCAGATTTCAGTTTGTTTCTAACATTGTTCATTTTTAGTGCACTTTGTTTATGTAATAAAGTATGCCTATTATATTAAATAGTAAGAAAATGCAATTAGCGATAGAGTGTACCAAAACAAAGATCTTTTCTGACAAAGACTTTCCCATGTTTATTTGAATGAATCAGAACATTTTTCCTGTGGATATTTCCCCATCCTAAAACAAAAATGATATCCAAGGAAAATAGATGCAGCTTACTAGAATGGTGTAAAAGAAATGCTAATTCTGGTACCCATGTGTTTATTTTCTTTCTTTTAACAGCAGGAAAAATATCCTGACAAAAATAATTGGGGTTTTTTTTAACTTTGATTCCTTTCTTTGACAAATTGTGCTGAGGCAACTATGGCATAGAAATAAACGTTTGACATTGAAATAAGCAGTTGATGTGAGTATTGCTTGGTCTTTCTGGTCAGTGACTAGGAAAAGTGGTGTGCAATTTTCTACATGATAATTTTGTCTATCAAAGAAATATCAAAGTATAGAATTGAAATTATTTCTCCAAACGAGAACAATACTTCTAAATTTCAGTTATTACATCTGTCTCCTTAAGTTGTGGAGAAACTATTGAATTCTCAAGTTCTTTTCTCAGGAACCTTTGGCTGCACACTCACGTGCATGTGTGGGTGCGCTCCCACAGAAAACCTCCTGTTTCTAGCATCCTTTGCCCACCCATAGGGTGACTTCCCTCTCATGGGGTTCCTGCTCTCCTGGCACTTTTGTATTCAGAGGTAAATCTGACAAATCCTGAGTCAACAAGTTCTTCTTGTTTGAAGTATCTCCCACTTGCATTCTTCTTAGATGTATTTTTTGGGGGAAAGCAGAAAAACAAAAGAGGAACACTCTTGAAAGACTGAGCAGGCATGATGAGAACCTAGTGCAGCACCTCTGGCTGCCCACAACCCGTGGTAGGGAGATGTTGGAGCTGGTGTGTCTCGTGGCATCAGAACGTGGTACTTGACTGCCAGTGGGAAAGCCTTCGAAACATTGTATCCTGAAATGCTTGCTTTCTGCTCTCCCTTGTCAAATGCACGTGAGTTAAGTTTCAGTGCACATACATTTTCCACCCCAAAATAGGGCATGAAGTCAGCACATAGCGTTAACAAGATGTGTGGTCTTACTTAAATGTCTCTCCCTTTAACTTGAATAGTTCCTGTTTGTCATTCACTGGAACCCTGAGTCAGGAACGTTTCAGTTTGCCTGCCATTTCTTTGAGCCCCTCAAAATGGACAAAGCTGAGGTCTAAAAATTAAGAATACTACCCTTTTCCTTATGAAGTGGCCATACACTTTATTACAAATATCAAGTTTCTGCTATCTTCCGCTCACTGTTCTAGATTTTTATTTTACACACACACACACACACACACACACACACACACACACACACACACACACAAATGCATGATGTCTGGCAATGATGACACCAGATGAGCTTTCATTGCAGTATTAAACATCAGCATTCCATTAGTGTCTCACAACTCCGAGTTCACACTCAGCTTCATGGATATTATCTTTAAATAATGAAAAGAAGAGATGCTCCTGATTAGACCCTTTCATTATAAGTCCATTTTTAATGTGTGAATAGTAACGAGACAAAAAAGTAAGGAAAGAACTATTTCTGGGAGCTGCATTATCTAGAAGCAACACTGAGAGCTGGGAAAGCCTGGGGAATGGAGACCCGGCAGGAAAGTCTGCTTTAAGTAAAAACTGAAGAAATTTCAAAGGTGGAAAACAGGAGACTTGAGAGTCATGATATTCTAAAAGATATTCTTTAACTCAGAAATAAATCTGTCATAAACTTGAAATGGCTAAGCAATGAGCAGACTTGGCAAGAGGGTAAACTGCAAGAGCATGAGCTCCTCTTCAGTGAAGTGTTCAAATCCAGGCAGACTGAGCTCAGCGCCTCCTTATTGATGCTGCGTGGAAGGCCTGGACACTAGGCATGGTAGAAGGGACTGTCTTCAAACATGGTACATCCTATCTAAATGACCGTCCAACAGTACGATTTCAAATATCCCTTCAACAGTGAAGGACAAAGACTCCTTCCATTTATTTGGTCTAACCTGCTTCCTCAAAGCTTGGCTGAGCAGTCTAGTAGGAACTTTGCACATTGAGCTTCTAAACAAGAGAGCTGCTGCTTTACATTGAGCCAGTAAGCTGTTAGCTCAGTAGAGTTCACTTATACTCCAGTCCTAAAATACCGATTGAGTATCCCTTCTGAATGCTTGCACATGTTAGAATTCTTAACGTAATATAATATGTACATACACTTAACCACTGAATGTACCTAATGTGAAATCTGAAATGCTTCAAAATTCAAAGGGGTTTGAGTTATGTCAGTACTTCGGAATTTTTCAGATTTTGGAGATACCCACATTTCCTCTCAATAACTGCAAAGTGTCTAATAGGAATTAGTGCAATTTCCTCAAGAGGAAACAAGACCATGCACTGTCTTAGGCCATCTCCTCACCCCTGCTTGACTGCAGGCTTTACCCATGTTGGACTTCATGCAGTGCTCAGGAAACCCAAGGCTTCCTCAGGCCTCTGGGTCTTTCTTTAGTCATGTGTTTTCTATGTGGAATGACTTTCCTTTGCAGATTGGTCAGCACTGGGATGAGGCGTTTCCTCCATTCAAAGAGTGCAGTGTCCTCTGCTGCTTGTATTTTGGCACCTTCTCCACTTGCATGCACTGACTTCTGTGTCCCATAGTGAGAGTCAGTGCTCCTCTGAGACTTCTTAGCCTGTCACACTTGCATGAAGAAGAGTTAGGCAAGAATGGGAAACATCCTCCCTGGATGGAACACTCCCGGATTCCAGGTAGCGAACCTTCACAGAAGACCATATTGAAACCTTTGGTGTCACTCAAGAGTCCCTATGCTTCCGCATAGAGTCTCCTAGGGCCATAGTCTAGAGTGGGGCTTGTTTTTAACCAAACAACACCTCATGGTCAGATGAATTTGGAAATCCGTATCCATTTTATTTCTACAGCAAACTGAAAATTCAGTCCTGTGTTTTTCATTCTATAGATTTTTCTTGCATGGTTACATATTTTACTGCTTAACATTGCTGCTGTATGGAAAATTATACAAAATGAACTTAGTTTCATGAATGTGAATTTAGACCATCATGGGTTATATTATATTCAACTAAACTTAGGGAGAAACTGGCTTCTTTAATTGGACTTCACCCAAGAAAAGGAAATTTTGGAGTGTTGACCTGTCTTGACACAGGTGAAGAATGAATTTTAAGAGGTTTATGTGCCTGGATGCAAATTGGAAAGCTTCCTGATTTTAAAATTTGTTTTTTTTTTTCATGTCACTCCTTCCACCTTCAGAAATGTCTATAATGTTGGTGACATGACAGAAAATTCCTTTGGTTCAAAGTCGCACTCTTTTTCAAAAGTCCTCTGTTGGGTTGGGGTGTGTGTGTGTGTGTGTGTGTGTGTGTGTGTGTGTGTGTGTGTGTGTGTGTGTGTTATGTGTATGGTGTACACATGTGTGTGCAGATGTGCACACCCCATGCATGCACATGCAGAGGACAGAAGAGACTATCTGGTGGCTCATCTACCTTACTTCCTTAGGACAGTCTCTCACTGAATGTAGAAAGCCATGGTCAGGTTATGGTAGGAGTCATGCCTAGTTACCCTCAGGGATTCTCCTGCCTTCCCCCGCCACCCCCCAGCACTGGGGTTACAGGTGTCTATTGCCTGCTCAGCTTTAACAAGGATGCTAAGGAACAAACACAGGTCCTAATGTTGTGCAGTAAATGCTCTTACCTGCTGACCAAAACTCCTTTATTCAAAGATATACATGGGCCAGGCATGGTGGAGCATCACTTTAATCCCAGCACTTTGGAGGCAGAGATAGGAGGATACCTGAGTACAAGGCCTGGGACTACAAAGTATAATCCAGGAGTGAGACCCTACCTCAAAAAAGAAAACCACTAGCAACAATAAAAAGATGCATATTAGAGAAGGAAAAGCCATGCCAACTACTAACATCATAATAAGAAAAAAATATATCCCAGTTCTGACAGGTCCTATCAAAAGCTAATAAATCCAAATCTGTTCTAGAAGAGGATTGTTGGAGCATGGGCAAGTGCGTCAGGGGAATGAGATGGGCTATGGGAGCTCAGAGAAGGCCTAACTGGGTTCATTAATTACATAGTTATCTGTGCTGGGCTTTCACAACAAAGCAGTGGACATACATCCCCTACTCCTCTGCTCGCTTCTCTGTGATTTTCTCTGGATGGGTTCTGATCTACAGGTAGACCTGGCTTGGAAATAGCATAGCTCTGCTACTCACCACAAGACTGCGTGACTGAGAAACTTACCGAGCTTTTCTAAGCTGCATTTCATTCTTCATCAAATGAATTTTTAATTCGTCAGCTCTGCATGGCAATTAAATAACAGCATACATGGAGTGTGCGACATGGTGCAGAGTACTAAATAAGCACCAGTGAACTTCTTTTGTACGGTTCAGCAGCATGCTGAGTTCATGGAAGCTGACTGTTCTATAGCTAGAAAGCCCATGAGTGTATGTATACTAAGAAAAACCAAAAAGAAACAGCATTTGGGTGGGACTTTCCTGGGAGCATGGGTTGATGAAAGGAAGAGAAGTGGTGAAGCTAGGCAGTAGGCAGGTATGGGACACACTCTAGCCTGGCAGAAAAATGTAAGAGCAAATGAAAAGGCCAGTAGCTTTGGATAAAGCAGAGGAAGAATGAGAATGAGAGATGAGAAAGATGTGGCCAAAGCAGTTATTTGAATATACCTCTTCAGTGTGACAACCAAGACGGGAAGTGTCCATGTTCCAGCCTCTAAGGCATTTATATGTACTTGACATCTGGGACCGTTTGGGTACGGGATTGATTTGGTGGATCAAAGTATCATCCCATCCTTCTCACACTGTCCTCAGCTGTAGGGAACCATCAGAGCACCTGGCATCACTTCCACACACAACACTGTTTGACTTCTGGAAAATAACAGCAAAATAACCTATAAATATAGCACAGCCGAATTTATGGCTCATTGCAGCAACATAACCAGTACCTTAGCAGAGTCACAGTAAATCTTGATGTGTGGAAGGGAAAAGCCAAATATTTACGAGGTTTTGTTTGGTTAAGGCTGACCTTTACACATTAAGAGTCTAATAAAAATTGGAGGAAGTTTGTGGCTATATAGTTTAAAATTGGTAGAAGCAGCAAAGGGACGGTTATAGTTTTGAAGAGCTTAACAGTAAATAGGGAACAGAAGTAGACTCTGTTTCCCTCTCAAGTTCTTTAAGATATTTATGACAATTGAAGTAAAGAAAAATAGATGTATAAGTATAGCAAAGTCAAAAACGACCTAAAATATGTTGAGGCAAACTGAGTTTGTGGACTATAAAACATGCCATGAAGATGTCAGTTCTTCTCAAATTTATAGCTTAAGTGGTTCCGACCCAAAACCTAACAGGATTTTCTTATAGATATAAACAAGCTGATTCTAGAACCTATAGTGAAAAATGTAAAGAGCTAGAAAAGCAAAAATATTTTTGGTAAAGTTGAACAAAGTTGAAGGATTCACACTACTGGATTTTAAAATTTACTCTAAATTTTGAGATGGGGATATGGCTCAATGGTAGTAAACACCAGACCCTGGGTTCATTCTCCATCGCCATCCAAGATAAGTAAACACTGATAATTTTATTATAGCTGCATACTAAAAGGGTATTTTACTGATGGAAGGATAAAGGCAAAACTAATAAAACAAGATAAATCAGACAGACCCACAGAAAGTCAATTGAGAAATGTACAGACATTTCAATGGCGCAAAAGATAACTTTTTCAGAAAATTACATTAGAATAATTATAAAGAAAAAAATAAATTTGGCCTCTACCTGATCTAATACAGAAATGAAAACAGAATGGATTATACATTTAATTATCAAGCACAAAATATACAACCCCTAGATGAAAACTTTAGATAATATTCTTGTGACCTTGTTTAGGCAGAGAGTTTAAATATACCAAAATCACAAGCCATAAATAAAAACTGTGGATTTGGATTTCATTAAAATTGCTTTTGTTTTCTTTCAGAGTGTCATAGTCTGAGAGAAAATGTGTTCAAATCATGTCTCTTCCAAGGGCCTGGATACATAGTATGTGCAAATCTCTGAATTCAGAAGGCACATTATAAAATGAAGACTTTTATTTTTTTTATTTTTTTATATTTTATTTATTTTTCAAGCAAATACAGAGAGAGAGAGACAGAGACAGAGACAGAGAGAACACCAGGGCCACCACCTTGTGGGTCTGGCTTATATGGGTCCTGGGGAATTGAACCCAGGGCCTTAGGCACCAGAGGCAAGTGCCTTATCCGCTGAGCCATCTCTCCAGCCCAAAAATGAAGACTTTAAAATAAACATACCAAATAAGATATACAGAAAACAGGCTCATCAAAGGATTCTCAAAATGATATACCTCTACAAACCAATTTAAATAGAAGAAAAAGAATGCATAACACATGTACACACAAATAAGCAAACATACACATATACACACATATACACACATGGCCCACGTGATAACATCAATTACAGAGCAAGAGGATTTTGAAACATTCATGGTGGAAATCCAGAAATTATACAAACAGTCTAGCAAACAGGCTTTTGCAATTAAAAGTTTCCCCTCAGAGAAATGAACACATGTCGTTGAAAAGGCAAAACAAACACAAAAATGCCAGACCTGCACTACTCATAGTTCTCAAAACCTGGGAAACTGCAAATGCCCTTTATTACACAGAGAAATGACCTGAAGTGCATCCAATGTACCTCAATGGAACTTAGCAACAAAATAAAATGGGCCGCTTGCTATGGTTGAATTGTGCTTCCCTGAAAATATGCATACAGTCTCTACCCATAGTCTCCGAATGAGCGCATTGTAGAGATCAGGCCATTCTGATGTGAGTGGAGTTCATGCTGGAGTAGGGTGGTTTCCTAATTTGATCTGTCTGGAGCCAGATTATGAAAGGACATCTATATGAAGACACACTCATAGGAGAATGCCATGTGACTGTGGAAGTGGAGATTGGGTTATGCAGCTCTAAGCTCGTGAGCACAATGATTTTTGGCAATCCTAGAAGCTAGGAAGAATCAAGAAAGGAATCCCTTAAGGAAGGGCTTTAGAGAGAGCATGGCCCTGATTGCACCTTAATTTCAGACTTCTAGCCTCCAGACCTAAAAGAGGTTCTAGTGTTTCAAGTTCTGCTCTTTCAAGCCCCCTGGCCCCAGTTTGTGGTTTTTCAGCATCCAGACTTGAAAACTGATCTCCAATTGATGCACATGGCTACATCAGGAACTATGAGAGGTCTCAGGGTTTCCCTGCTTGAAAACTAGCAATTGAGTCTGCCACAGTGATACACAGCAGGTCAGGGACTCCTAGAAGAGAGACAAAGAACTTTAGAATTCATTATCTTTCCCCCAATAATGAAGCTCGTTATCTAATCAGGTTCTCCAGCCCACAGCCTGTGCACACAGTTAAGTCACATACTTAGACAAATGCCATGTGCACAGTGGCTTCTTGTCAGAGTTGGAAGACTCCACCTTTTATAGGGGGCTTCAAACAAATGTTAAATTTTGCTTCCAAAGAACACAGTCTTTGCACAGTCTATCCTGTGGGTCAGGAAGTAAATCGACCCTCATCCTCAGAGGGAGAGCCCACCTCTATCTTAGCGAACAGCCTTGAAATGATCAAAGCAAACATCATTGTAAAGCTAGTCTGCAGCCAAAACCATCACAAGATGTTCAGAAACACAGTGGAGAATTGCCCTCACAATGCCGGTCTCAGAAGACTGCATACTCTATGACATAGTCCTTCTTGTGACATTCTGGAAAAGGCAGCACCATCAGTGACAGGCAGCAGAAATCAACGGTCTGAGCGGTGACTGAAAATTCAAGTTAGGAGTGGGGGACTGTTGGTATGGCAAAACTGTTCTTTTGGGGGTGGGGTCTTACTATACAGACCAGGCTGGACTGGAACTTAACTACTGTAGCCCAGGCTGACCTCAAACTCACCATCTCCTGAGTGCTGTGATCACAACTCTTGGAATTTGATGAAACTATTCAGGTTATGAAGCTAGCTTTGCTGAATGTAAATTAAGAATGGGAAAACCTAACACAAATCAGGAGTTCAAATCTGAGTGTGTGTTAGAGAACCAGGACATTGGATAGGAAGGACTGCCTCAGTGCTGGAGCATTTCCTCCAGTATGTCGTCCATGGTAGTGAGAGGCAGTTTGAACAGTTTACACAAACCTAGGAAAGTTCATGCACACAAGTCCACAGGAAACACACACGATAAAGTCTTTGAGAATTAGAAGACAAACATTAGGCTTTTAATGTCTGGTTCTGACATTTGCTCAATGTAAGATAACTGAGTCTCTAGGGGAAATGGTTCTCCAATTGTGCCCAACTTTCAATTACTTTCAAGAAATCAATTACACGATCTATTTCTTCAAAAGATGAAGTTTTGACCTGACCTCCTTGACTGAATCCGAAGATCAGGCTTTTCCTGCCACTATGCAGGCATTTTTTATTTTACAAATGAAATGGGATGCTCTAATACAGCTGACCTCTTTTCCCATCTGCCTTGCGTTTTAATTTCTTTGACAAGCATTCTCTCTCCCTTGGAAGGTTCAACTCTCAGGCTGTGTCCTAAGGCAGAGCCAATGCTTTGGGGAACCAGTGTGAAGGTGGCTAATTCATTTCATAACAAATGCTTTTGACCTCCCATTACCAAGACTTTCTACAAGGAATGGGTATTTTGTGTAAATTAAGGACTTAAATCAGTAAATACAGTGGCTGGAGAAGGAAAAAAAAAAGATTCAATGTAGCAGCATGTAAGCCAGCATAGATGTTTCACCCAGGACTCCCTTCTCCCTTTCCCAACCACATCACAGTAATTTCCTGAAGATTTGGTTCTTGAAAGAAGGAATAGAAGAAAACGAATTATTCCACTGCATTTCTGGAAGTCACCTGAAAACACCTAGTTAATTGTTTGTGTTTCTGATACCTACCCTCAAGCCACCTAAGATTTTTATTTTCTTCCAAGTTTGTTGATAAAATCTGTTTCCTCCCAGCTCTGCCGCATCCCATCCTCTGGTCCTGACTCACACTCTCTCAATGCTACTTGCTTTCAGCCTCAAGGTGTCTGACATAGTAGTTTTTGCTTTGTTGTTCCTTTTTGGATTATCATCTCTGTGTTCATAGAAGAAATTTTTTGTTTGTTACCAAACATTACATCTTTTAGATGCTGCAGTTTTGGTAAAATTACAAACATAAATAGTCTATAAGGCAAAATTGCTGACATTCCTGGCCTCATTGTAATTGTGAGATAAGTTTGCTGGCAGAAGAGTGGCGACAATGAAGCCCAGGTCTAAGGCTTTTTCTTCAGTGGCACTGGTCTGCAGAGCCCAATGCAAGCAAATGAACGAGTGCTGAGTTCCTTATAAAAAGGCCAAGAAATTCTCATTAGTGGGCACAGCTCTTAGACAAATGTTCAGTTTCTTAGACAAATGTTCATTCTTTCAAAAAACATTATATATGGGCTAGAGAGATTCCTCAGCAGTTAAGGCACTTGACTGCAAAGTTAAACAACTCAGGGTCAATTCCCCAGTATCCACATGAAGCCAGATGTACAAAATGGCACCTGCATCTGCATTTGCAGTGGCTGGAGGCCACGGAGCACCCATTCTCTCTCTCTCTCTCTCTCTCTCTCTCTCTCTCTCTCTCTCTCTCTCTCTCTCTCTGCTTTCATGTAAGTATATATTATATTAATTTTTTAAATTATATATAATTATTTGTGAGGAGAGAGAGAGAGAGAGAGAGCATGGGCACACCAGGGCTCCTCGCTGCTGCAAAGGAAGTCCAGATGCATGTGCCACTTTGTGCATCTGACTTTCCGTGGGCAGTGCGGAATCCAAGCTGTGATAGACTTTTAAACACTGACCACCCCCCAAATATTCATTCTAAACTTTGCAGGAACTATGGTTTCTAAACACAGTTAATTTGGAGCATTTGCCTCATCTCCTCTCCAACACGTAGCATTGACTTCACAGTCCCATCCTATTTTTATAGTCCTCTGTCCACCTGCATGATCTTTTGCCTTAACCTGAACACTGCACTGCAGACCTTCTCCTGGCAACTCTGGGTTCTCAGCGTCAGTCCCTGACAGTGTCTTTCTCCAACCAGCCCTTGGAATTTAGAAAGGGATTTAGTGACTGAAACCCTTCTTGGGGTCCACTGAACAATTTTCTTACGGAGACACTTCAATTCCAATAGTGATAAACATGTCTTTTTAATTTATCCATTAAGACTCTCAATTTCTACCCCTGTGTTCCCAATTCAATATTACTTTAAGCAATCTGATGTCATAAATAACTAAATTGGTTACAAGAGTTCACAAGAGGCCCTAATAGTCAAACTATTTATAGAATACCTGGACTGTTTCAACTAGGTGCTCCATAAAGAATGATGAACGAATGACAGTCTCTAATAACATATGGAAAATATATGATAAAAACCAAAGGTAATTTATAATTTATCCCCTAGAGACTTGAGTGTGTATATAGCTTATAATGTAATAATTGATAGGAACTTTTCTAGCAGGTGAGTCCTTGGGGAAGAGGGTTCTCTTGGTGCCCTGGGGCCTATTTACCAAAGATTGAAAGAAACAATGAAGTGAAAGGGAAGTTCTGGTCAAGATTAATGGACAGCAGGAAATGATGGAAGAAAATATAGAATCGGATCGAAGAGATGTTTCAGAAGTAGATAATAAACTCAAATTGCAAGCATTTACCCACTGGTTAGAATGACAGTCAGTAGCCTACAGCAGCTGAAGCCCAGATCAACAGGAGTGTCACTTGAGAAAAGTGTGTGATTGAAAGACTCTGTCTCAGCTTATAAATTTTATCAAAGGGGAAGGACACAAGCTGGGGTGCTGGACTCTAAAACCTCCTTAATCCGTGCTGTGATGTGGCATCTGTTGCCTCACACTCCCACCCAAATCCCCACAGCATGTAGGTACACACACACACACACACACACACACACACACACACACACACACGCACGCAACAGTCATGCAAGAAGGAAAAGGAGGGAAGCAATGCTTTTCTCCCCAGATGAAAGATGTGTATTGCACTTACATTCATGGTGGGCAAAGAAAGTAATAGTCACCTGATAAGTTTGGAAATGACCAGCTGAGAAAGAATATTTGAATCAGAGAGGGTAAACTTACGTTGTTTGATTTCACCCAATTAGGAAGTTATCTGCCCTTTTACAGGGAAAATTACACCAAAGTTTGTCTTCTTAGCTCAGTTGAAATAGGCAGACCACCAGCTTATTGCTACTTTAGAAAGGAACCTGAAGCAATAGGAATGCTAATGTATTGTAAATATAATATGTATATAATTATAAAAAATGATTTTTATATAACTTTAGAATTGAAATGAAGAATGTTTTCATGAAAAGGAAGAAAGAATAGATATTGAATGAAATGGTCGTGACTACAATGTACAAGGACAGATCAGGATTGGAATCCAGGTCTCATTCTCAATATCCAGCTCCCTTTCCTCTGCATAGGAAAGATTCAAGCTGGTGGCCACATGACACAGGATTTTCATAAGACAGCATGGTGCAACCTAATTCCACGGTCAGTAATTGGATTGCTTGGCAACTCATCTTGATTCCTTGGGAAGGAAAATAAAATGCTTTTGTATTTAAACGGGCATATTTTTCGTGACATATTTTGTGTATGCGTGACATCTGCAGACCATCAGGGCATTCTCCTGTCTTGTAAAAAGTTCATGGAGCAGACTGGTCATGCTGAACTCCTACTGCCTTAGAATTGGTGGGGTCTTTCCACTGGCATGGTACCCAGCATTTGTATAACCTCTGTCCGTTGGTCAGGGTATATGAATGAGAAAGAGAAAAACCATGAGGAAGCTGATGGTTGACCTTGTCTCCAGGGGTGACTTGCCTTATTTTTATCCTGCCTACCACTGTGTGTCTTTCAAACACACTGAGGGAAGTTCTGAGATTTCAGAAGCAGAAGTCTTGGAGCCTTCCTCATGTCCTGACGCAGAAAGATTCTCATCACAAAGCTGAGAAGGTAGAAAGGTGGCATTGCCACAGATAAGCCTCACTGTACTCAAGAGGAATTTATAGCCGTCTAATGGCTGTTCCATGGATGTGTGGAGACAGATCACACTGTGAACCAAGACCACTGATGAAGAAATGCCGCTTATGACCTAGCACCGTGGTTCATTCTGAATGTTTCAGCCCTCATGAGGATTACTATGAGGATTATTCTCTAAAATCAATACAGACTGTGAAAAAGCATATTGTCAAGTTCCTTAAATAAATGTACGGGATGTGTGTGGGTCTATGCATGGTACTCAGTCGTATTCAGACTGATTTACTTGTAAATCCAAAGCTTAAACAAAAGGAAAATCCCCTTGCAGGTTTCTGGATAGTCAAACCATTTTAATTTCAAACTAACTGGTAAATTTCTTGGAGTTAATAAAAGATGGAACCCCACAGAGATAGATTGGATGAACAAGGGACCCACAGCCATAGCCATTCAATCAACAAAGGATAAGCCAGTGAGCCAGAAACCAACGACAAAGACCTCTAAGTTCTCAACAATAAGACAGTCTTAATACTCATCCACCGTGACTCAGGGAACCTAGCGGAAGAGGGGGCGGCAAGATTGTGAGAGCCGTGGTGGGGGAGATGGTCCAGAGGCATGGAACACACTTGGGCCAGGAGAACCCGGCTGAGTACTAGGCTATTCATGGTCCCCTGCCACAAGGACTGATCCAGATGGCCCACGGAGGAGGATATCCAGCTAACTGGGGATGGGGAAGGGGGGCAACGGGGAATTGGGGATAACAACTCATTGTTGGCCCACTAAACAATGCAACTCATTATGGACAATAAAGAAAAAAAGAAACTTCCACAGATTTCTTATTTATAGTGTTTACATCTCTCTGAGTCAACACTGACAACCTTAAATATCAAAGGACATATTTAGGAGATATGAAGATGTAATGGAGACTAGTTCTGATAGGCAAAGTCTTTTGTAACTGGTTGGTGTCTATGTTAAATCCAGGGCTGTAGGAATCGAATGAGATGCCAGAGGTGAAGCTTCCTATTTGCAGCACACTTAGTACGTCTAGTCACAGGTCCCAGATAATGGTGGTTACCTTATATAGCATTTTTCCACTAAAACTTTATCTTTGCATACCTTAGTTATACCTTAGTTATCTTCTTAAGTAACTATATACTAACCAAGAAAATTGTGATTAAGTCAAATTAATTGTGTTCTGCCATAAGCCCTTAGGAACATGTCTAGCTAATTAAGATCAAAAGGTCTAGGATTCTCCTTAATGGATGGTTTTTGAGACACGCCTGCTCCCTCACACGCAACCTCCAGTTAAAAGTCGGCATGTGTGTGCTCTGGGAAGCTATGGGAGTTCTGGAGTTGGAAAATTGCTTAAGCCCTCACGCAACTGCGAAGCAGGGCTCATGGCTTAAAAGCAGTGGAAAAATAAGACTGGCTGGAAAGGCTTAGGGACATTTTTACTGTTTTTGGATCATTTGCCTCAATGTGTTTTTAGTTATTTAGTCCCCAAAGTGTGCCTTTTTTCATTTTTCTTTTTGCAAGTAAAGATATGCACAAGCATCTATTCGACTGTGCCAACTATTTGGAGAGTTTCAGAATAAAAAGATGAGAAACTAGTGACCTTAGGCAGGACCATGTGCTCTACTCCCCAGGCTCCATACTGATCTAAAGCGATTGGTGAATCTTGAAACAGAAGGATCGACTTGGGAGAACTTGAACAGTTTGACAGGGCATTCACACCCCGTGAGCCACTTCCCACCTTGTGCCCACAGTGGGGAGTCCTCAGGGCGCTGACACTGCACAATGCATAGAAGACCTAGTGGCTGAGTACCTGCTACCAGGTGAGGGCACATCTCCTGAGCACTGTCACTCCCCCCCCAACACCTCCCTCAGACCATGTAGCCTATCAGGGCATGTCTCCCAACCAACACGCACACTCTGGGGGTGTGGCTCAGCACAGAATTTTGGGCATTTTAGTCTGTTTGCTTACATTTTTCCTAATGCTTAAGTGCTTCTTCTAAACTACTTGAAAATGGCCCAGTGGGCACCTCCATCAGGCAAAGCAGGACCTCCATGTCTCAGTCAGAACTCAGTGTTGAGTCTCGGCTTTTCACAAGTTGTATGTCTTTGGGCTTCTGTAACATTCATAAGCCTCAGTATTCTTGTCTGTAAAATGGAAATTATTATATACTGTATAAATTGGTAGGGATAATGTTGAAATGTAAAGATTAAATTAAAAATGGCTTCATTTTCTTCTGGGGCCCAGTGTTTCTTTGAAATCAGCTTATTATTATTGTGAATAAATGCAGTTGCTGTTATTGAACAGTTTTTGACCCATAGTAATTGTCATTTTCTATGATTTAACCTATTGTTATTGTATATGAAGAGTAAATTGGAATAAAGTACTAAATAGGTGATTAAAAATTTAATATCAAGGGCCAGAGAGATGACTTGCTTTCAAAGCCTGAAGGTCCCTGGTTTGATTGCTCAGAAAAAGTGACACGTGCATCTGGAGTTTAATTGCAGTGGCAAGAGACCTGAAATGTCTGTTTCTCCTTCCCCATTCTCTGTCTCTCTCAAATGAATAAATAATATTTTAAAAAATTAATATCAATTCTGAGTACTGTGGTCAATGTGCCCTCTATTTTGTCTCTATCCAACATAGGTGTCTGGTGACCAAGGATGCTGCTAACTGCACCTGCTGTATTAGGGTGTCGGCGTTTCATAAGATGCTCTATTCTCTCCTGAAAGGAGAAACACCAAAAGTTCAATGTTAGGAAACGTGTGAATTGTTTCTCGAGAGAATTCTTAGAAGATTTTTCCAAAAGAATACAGGAAAGTGAGAAAAGAAATACCATTGCTCTCTGCTTGCTACTTGTATCGCATTCTTGGCTTTTCCTTCCCTGTGATTTCCCCCAAGAACAAGTCATCAGGTCACCTACTCTGTCGGAAAATAAACTATGTATTCAATGCAGCATTCAAAGCACATACATTTCCAACTCTTTCCATGTGAAGGAAGGGAAAAGAGTGTGTTGTGTCTTCCATTCTGGCCTCAGAATGTGGACATTTGGAGAATACACTAAGCATCTAATTCAGAGACTGGGCGAGACTCACAAAGGAATCACACTTACAGCAGGAGCCAAAATGAAAGGCAGTTGTTTCTTCTTTCTTTGCCAATTCTGATGGCAAACTCTAGCCTGCAGATCTTCAAATTTCAAAGGTGCTTTCAGTAAGGAATTGCTTTCATGTTTGTATCCTTCTTGCTAAATCTGGATCTCCTCTCACAATGTCCCTTTGCATCATATCCAGGAGCCTTTTCTGGTTTGGAAGAGTTTTGGAGTTTCCATTTAATGGAAATCAAGCTCTTACTATGCACTTATCTAAATATCTTCCTACAGTTGGACTCTGTCTTGCCCAAAATGCTTCAAGGAAAAGATCTATGTGGGCAATAGCCACAAATTCACACTGTTTCTGACCCTTCACACCCTTGATGGAGGACTTCATAATGCCATTCTGAAATCTCTCTGTGAAACCTAACAAGAGACCCTGACCTGTGCAAGTACAAGCAGCATAGAAAGGCAGATGCTCTGGAGGAAGGTGGAATATCCTTATCTTCCAGATGTCTTCTTGTCTACTTTATTATGTCCTAAAATCAGGATACCTGTGGGGGGTTTGCAAACTAAAGAATGTATTCCTGCAGTTGGAAGAACTTGGAGGAGAATGTCAGCCAGTGTTGGTGTGCATCTGTTCTCTTTCCCCATAGATGCTGGATGAAGAGATAAACAGAGCACAATTCCCACCAGGTTTTTTTTCCTCATCCAATTAGAGATGAAAAGATAAAAAGAGCGTGAATTAGGATTTAAGTGTACAGAGGTTGGTATGGAAAAACCATTGAAGGTCCCCGAAGAGTAAAGAGACAGACACTTCACCTGTTGTCCACAGAAAGAACAGGAACAAATTACAAAAGATGTAAATTCATACAACTTAAAAATATTCTTGGGCAAAACTATAAGAACTCATAACATGTCGGTTCTGACAATGTTCATCAAAGAAAGTGTTTTAAGTGACAATGATGCTTTAGTTGCATAGTTAGGAATTCTCATTTAATTCCTTATTGGAATTTACAAAATATTCCAGTCATTAAGAATGCACTGCGTAGACTGAAAGTCCCTCCATAACTGTCTTCTCTATGGAAAGCAAAGCTGCTGGGACCCCAAGCTCACAAGGGGTAGTAGTTATGTTAATGTAGGAACATTACAGGTGACCTCTGGATGCATGATGTATCCAATCAGACTTATTCCAAAGGTAACAGAATCCACATAGAAATTTGTCCAGTTAATGGTAAGACAGTGAAAACCATTCATAGGTGGTAAGTGAAGGACCAGACTGAATACGACAGGATTGAAAGTCCATATGGAAGAGAAGGGGACTGATACTGGAGAAGTGAAATAAAGACTTGATGGAGCTTGAGAGTGGGCACCAGCAAATGACAACAGACATAAATAAGACAATGCACAAATCTACGCTTACTATAGCCTGGTGAGCATGGGGTCACGTGGAGAATTCCTACATTACCATAACTACTACACCTGTGAGCATGGGGTCACCTGCAGAATTCCTACTTTGCCATAACTACTACACCTATGAGCATGGGGTCACCTGGAGTGTTCCTACATTACCATAACTACTATACATGTGAACATGGGGTCACCTGGAGCACACACCTACATTATCATAACTACTATACCTGTGAGCATGGGGTCACCTGGAGCACTCCAACATTACCATAACTACTACACCTGTGAGCATGGGGTCACCTGGAGCACACCTACATTATCATAACTAGTACACCTGTGAGCATGGGCAACATGGGCCACTCCAACCTTACCTTTCTAGTCTGGAAAAGAAAGGAAGGTTTTGTCTGAATTACCTGTGCATTTGCTCCTTGTGCTTTCTCTGCTTTGCTGTGGAGAAGAACTGCAGAGCTCAGAGCCTTGCTGAGGTTTGAAGTCTTTCAATTAAAACAAAAATGAGATAATTCAATGGACTTCTTTCATCTGTCCCTTTCTTTCTCCTTTCTTCCCTTCATGAATCTTTCCTTCTTCCCTCCCTTTCTCTCTCCTTCCCTCCCTCTTTTTCTTCCTTCCTTCCTTCCTTCCTTTCTTTCTTCCTCTTCTTTGCAAGCACATTTCTTTTCTTTTATTCCCATTGCTTCCCTAACAGATTCAGAAAATTTTAAAAGTCACATGACTGAGTTCTCTGTAATCTTTGCCTTCTTAGTGAACCAACCTACAAACCAAGTGTCACCTGCTCTCACTACTTTGTCCTCAGATATATATTTGTCTTGTCCTGCAGTAGAATGATGTCTTCCAGCTCAGCTTGAAACTGCTGGGCAACTTGCAAGTTACCTATCAGAGTAACCGTGGCCCCAGAGATGCAGCAATGGCTTGTGGCTAATTGGCAGAGTGACTTCTGGCTTATGTAACACTTACCTCTGTCAATGTGTCCTAGCACCCTTTTGGCAGTAGCTCTCTGGTATTTTTAACAGCAGGAATTTGGCTAGTTTTTAGCCAATCGGCCTTTTCCTTGTGTTAACTGCAGAAAGGACTGTTTCTTCCGGCTAGACCTGCTTCTGTACATATGTCACTGGGGGTTTCATGGGACTTGTTCAGCCTCGGTGCCTCAATCCATTATTTCAGTTCAAAGTGTCATTTTTTAACCTTCATACAAAGAGAGCCCCTGATGTTTATGACCTTAATCTCAGGTACCATTTGGACCTATAGAGGAGTCAGAAGAATTCCAGACTTTAATGATTTTTTACAATTTGGAAACAGGATTTTTGGACTGTGGACAGACAGGAAAGCAGACAATCTCTCCTTGGTGGCAAATCCATGATGAACTGCCTTCCTAGCTCACACCACCATCACCTAATGACACTGAGCTGATATCAAAGGCACAAAGTGTTTTCCTGAATGGGGTACACACAGGGTACATCATTTTCCAGAATTCAGCATCTCTTGACATTGAAGGCTCTGCAGGCTCTACTTAGATGCCAGTAATGACTGGATAAGCAGAGCATCCTTAGCTACCTTTGCCAGACCTAGAAATTTTCCATAAAATGGACTTTGAGGACTGAGGGGTATGGATCAGTGAGGAAAATAATTTCTGTGCAAACATGGGACCTGAATTCAAATCCCAACCACATACGTAAAATATCTGGCATCTTGGCATAGACCTGTAATCCAAGCTCTGGTTCAGGAGGATCCCAGAGGCTCACTGGCTACTGTGTCATAGGTGAATCAATGCTCTCTTAGTTCAGTGAGAGACCCTGCTTCTAAACAAGGTAGAGAGTCATAGAGGAAGACACTTGATATTCACATGCATGTGTACATATATGTATGCATGCCTGCACACACATGCATTCACACACATACAACCATGTATATACTCATGCATACACACAAAAATATAAAGATTTAAAAAGTGGTCTTTGCACAAAAGAGAAAAAGTAGACATATCATGCAAGCAATATAATTGATGGTGGATAACCTGGCAAGAGATGACCCACCCCAGGCCTATCCTGTAGGCCCCACGTGAAACCTTCGAGAGAGCAATGTGATAAACAAGAGACCTATAACCACAGCAAGTCAGTTAACCCAGGATAGGTCCAGACAGACCCAACACAACCCAAAGCAGAAGTACAGAGACGCTTAAGATCTCAACAATAAAGCTGAATTGAAACTCACCCTACATGGCTCAGGGAACTAAGCAGAAGAGGGGGGATAAGAATGTAAGAGCCATGGTGGAGGAGAATATCCAGAGACATTGCCCCCCTCAGCAACAACACACAAAGTGAGGGTACCTGGCTACCTCCTGGTGCTATTCATAACCCCCTACCTCATGGACTGATCCAGAATGCCCACTGAGGAGGGCCTCCAGTGGGTTGGGGACAGGGAGGAGCGAAATGGGGGTACCATCATAAGATTCGCTCATACAATGTATCTATCCATGGATAATAAAGATATCAAAAAAAGAGAGAGAAACCTCCACAACAGAGCTAGGCAGGGTAACACTGTGAGCTCTTCACACATCTTCAAAGTTAGGGAGTAACTTCTAAATTTTCCCTTAGCAACAAAAAATTCTCTAAGCAACTTTATTTAAAGAGGAATGTCTGGGGAAAAGATCAATATGCATGTTGTGCTATAATTTAGAAGAGGCTTGTCCTATGAAGGACATGTGCTGGAAACATGGTCCTCAATGAGACCGTCAGTGTAGGAGATGATAGAACCTAGAGCTGGGGAAATGGCTTAGTTGGTAAAGTGAATTCCTTAAAGGCATTGAGACCTGAGTTCAATCGCCAGATGCCAGGTAAAAAAGCCGAGTGTGGTCCATGTGCTTGTGTTCCAGAGCTAAGGAAGCGGAGAGAGAGAGGATCAGTGGGGCTTGTTGGCCAGTTAGACTACTTGGAGAGCCTCCAGGCCAATAAGAGATCCAGGTTCAATCAAAGGTAGAAGGCATCCAAGGTTGTCCTGTGGCCTCCACACAAATACACCCGGGCACCGACACATGGGTGCTTACACATGTGCATGCACATACAAATGTAACTACAAAAGCAACTAGGTGAACAGACTTATTACCATTCTCATGAGAACCTGGTTGTTCAAAGAGATGCAGAATTTTAAAACTTTGAATAGCAAAACTGGCACCTTTGCCTTCTTCGGTTAGAGCTTTGGCTATGATGCTGTCCATGTCCACTAGCACTCCCTCACAGAGACCCAATCAATGGGCTGCCCAATCTATAACTTTCAAGTGTCCAAAATTCTGAGCTAAATAAACCTCTCTTTATATATTATGACCCATTGTCAGGTGTTTCATCATTCACTAGGGAAAGTGGACTAACCCATGCTATTACAGGCAATTTGGAACATATGAAATGAACAGCCTTCATAGTGTCGAGGGTACATTTTGAATACATGTATGTTCCTATGGCAAATAATAGTATAGAATATCTTTTGTTTGACTGTTTTCTTTTTCCATGTTCTAATGAGAGCAGTTAATTTTTTTTCAGTTAGATTATGATGAATTGTGTAAAATCTTATCATCTCCGTGGCAGGAAGGGTCCATCGTTGTCACCTGTGTTATCATTACAATTTTGGAAATTGGAAAGACAGAAGGATGAGAGGACCCAAGACAGAGCAAGAGGAAACCTATCCATCATCATCGACTCTCCACACAAGGCTTCCAGTCAGAAGGATCAATTAAATTTGGTAAAATGTTGTGATCCAAATCCTGTAGCAATACTCGGCACTCTGAGGTGGAAATGAAAAGCAATCTAGCTGGCATCAACAAAAATGGGTGGTTTTTGCTTTTTCCTGGCACACATATGCAGTCCAAATGAGCTGAAATTAGAAACCTAAATAATTCATGGGATGTTTACTGCCTTATTTGGAACCAGTAATTATTTTATTATCTAAATTTTAACCCTTGTATCTCAAGAGGTAGCTGGTCTAGGGAAAAAAATCTTCCAAGGAAAGTCAAATGGAGTATAAAACTATTGACAGTGTAAAATGCTATGGTAAAATTTATTTCCAGCAATGAGTTTTCTTTGGACAACTATTTAGTCTTTGAATCTGTATAAAATACGAAGCCAGGTAAATTCTCAGAAATTAAAGATTCTTGCATGGATCACTAAGATGAAGAAATAGAACATTTCCAGGTCCTCAGACAACTTCCTGAAACACTCTGTCAGCCATTAAACATTTTCCCCCTTTGCCTGAATTCTACCAACACAAGTTAGTTTGGCCTGCTCTTTTCTTTTTAAATTTATTGTCCATAATGATTTACAACATTTAGTGGGCAAACAATGAGTTGTTATCCCCAATTCCCCGCTGCCCTCCCCTCCCCCCTCCACTGGATAACCTCCTCCATGGGTCATCTGGATCAGTCCTTGTGACAGGGGACCATGGATAGCCTAGTATTCAGCCAGGTTCTCCTGGGTTTGGCCTGCTCTTAAATTTTAAGTACAGTGATGCAATATTTGTGTCTAGAATCTTTCCTTCAATATTTGAAAATCATCTGTCTTATATCTAGTGTTGTGGTCAGCTTTCTAGTTGCTGCACAGAAAGAACCCAAACAACAGTGGCTTGTGGAGGAAAGGTTTATTTGGCTTACAGACTCGAGGGGAGACTCCATCCTGGCAGGGAAAATGATGGCATGAGCAGAGGGCTGGACATCACCTCCACCACAGCACTGCAAACAGCAGCAGGAAGGTGTGCCAAACACTGGCAAGCGGAAGCTGGCTTATAACCCCCATAAGCCCGCCCCCAACAATATAAGGCCCTAGTCTTTACTGCCTGGTTATTACCATGAGTCAAGAAATAATTCTCTGAATAATTCTCTGTTAAATCATTTTATACTCACTGTACCTAGCTGCCTACAGGGAGAGTAATAACTCTCTTAATAAATTCTGTCTTGGATTTACATCACCTATAAAATAAAAACCCAAGTTCTGTAGCAGGGGCATGGTCATTACAGTAGAAAGAAATTGATGGAAAATTTAAAGTTATAAAATGTCTTGAATGGACAAGACATTTTTATAAATTGAGTGAGAATGAGTCCACAAAGCAGGAAATGAATGAGAGCCTTCTCAGAGGCTAGTCCAGGCTCCTCGGCCCATCAGAAGACATTCTAGAAATGCCCAGCTGAGACTATTATGAAAGACAAATGAGGATTCAAGCTCAGTTCTCAATCTTCCTTTCCAAAATGATGTGTAGATCCCCTCTTAACCCCTGGACTCTTCTTGATATCCCAGTCCCCAACCTGCTTCTTCTTCAGCAAACAAAAGTGGCAGCAACAGTTCTGAGTGTTTGCCATGGAACTGAATAATCCAAGTGAGAATATTCCTAAAATAGCATCCCTGCAAAGGTCAAATTTCAGGTCTTTATATTTTGTTTCTCCTCATACACACTCGATTCTGCTTCACTGAAGTGCTGGCCTGTCTTTATTATTTTTCATATGTTCATGTAAGTTGTTGCTTTTGTTCAGAATACTTTCTCCATGCTTCTGTCTAGAATGCTAGAGGACTGCTCATGTATGCATCCATTCAAGAGCTTCTCCTGTGACCTGTCTGGCTGTTTGCCTCGGGTTAATATGAGACCTTCTCCTGGTTTTGATTTCCGAAGACTCCATACAGCACTCCTACTTGACATTTGTTTCATTGTGTCCTTTTATTTCCATCTGTCTGCCAACACTATGAGCTTTGTAAAGGCTGGATCTTCCAATTGTTTCTGTGTACTAATGAACAGACAGAGCTGAGAACATGATATTCAATAGACATTAGTTATAATCCTGAGTATTTGAATGTGAACTGTCCATCACAGCCTCATCTTTAATGCTTGGTCCCCAGCTGGTGGCAACTAGGGAAGATTGTGGAGATTTGGGGAGGTGGAGCCTTGCTGAAGGAGGTGGACCACTGAGGACAGGCCTTGAGGTTCATCAGTCTAGCCCACCAGGTGGTCAGGGCTAGTTTACTCTGACACTTTCTTCCTGCTCCTGTGACAAGATGTCCAAACTTCCTGCTTTATGCTTTTCCTCCCATGCTGAAATTTTCCTTGAAACTGTAAGTCAAAATAAATCCTTTTCTCCCGTAAGCTGCTGTTGGACAGGTTTTGTCCCAGCTACAAGAAGGTAAGTGCTACCAATATTCAGTAAATACTAGTTAAATTAAGTTTACACTAGCATCAAATTAGATTGCTTAGCAATCAATTAATTACTTTATCTGCATTAGATATTTTATGTAGTCAGTTACTATTTTAATTAATGCATTCCATTGAGTAACAGGTGAATTTTACTTTATTCTGAAAGCGTAGTGTTATTTCTTTTATTCAAATAAAGTGAACGTCTAAAGAATAAAATTTGAGATTATGGTTGATGAAAATAATTTCTGAATAACTTTTTAGGAAATTAAACTTAAATTATTCTCCAAAAACCAAGAGTGATTAAGTATAAAATCACTGGGGAATAGAGTATTTGAGAATAATCAGTTAGCTATAAAGCCTAATAAAATATGTCAAGTTCTAGATACATAATTGATTTCAAGTATTTAATTGGTGGGCTGTGGACACTGTATTCTATGGATTTTTAAAAGTTAAGAAGTACTGTGTCTGCTTCGTTCTACTTCCAAACCTTGAAGCCTTCCTCCTGCTCATGCAGGGCTCCACCACCAAGGCACTGTACGGATCCTTAATCTTCAGATATCTGCAAAAGCAAAACTTCTGGAACTTGGTATATGTGCATAGAAATTTAGTTTCTGTGGCATATAATTGTAGATTTTCACTACAGAACATACAAGTCAACTTGCTTTTTAACAAAAGGTACAAAACAAGGTTTTAAACCCAGGCAAATAGACCAAACCACTTTTCCATTAAGGAATCTTGTAGTAACTTCTTTTCAGGTACTGAAATCAGGGCAGTTAGTTGTATTACACCCTGTTCAATCCCTGAATATTGTAGAAAGCTGGAGCACATGTGTTACATTGAGCAAACCACATAGACCATACCCATATCTTGAATCTGACTTTCCTTGTGAAGGTAACTGAAGAATTCACTGCTTATTTTGTTTATGCTACACCTGATATAATAAAATAGAAAACTTATTAAACTTGTAAACTTAGAGATGTAGATGTTAATATGTTTAGAAAATATGTATTAATACATACATCAATTAAAATAATTGTTGAGCTGGGAATGGTGGCACATGCCTTTAATCTCAGCACTTCGGAGGCAGACGTAGGAGGATCACCATGAGTTCAAGGCCACCCTTAGACTACATAGTGATTTCCAGGTCAGCCTGGGCTAGAATGAGACTTTACCTTGAACCCCCCCCCAAAAAAAAAACTTGTATTTGGAAAACTTTTTGATGCTTACTTTTAGTATTCTTTTTGATACATTTGACATTATAAACAATTATGATTGACTGGCTCAACATTCAAACATCTTTTAAATTTATAATTTGAAAAGTATACATTTATAATAAATTAATAGGTAAAAATGATTTGTACACTAAAACTTACTTAAACTTAAAGGAATACTAATATTTAACCTTGAAAAAAATAGCAGGAAATGTAAAGGTTTATGGAAATTTGTTAAGCAATATCACAAATTATTTAAATAATTTATATTTTGCTATTTATTTATTTGAGAGAGGAGAGAGAGAAACAGAGTATGCCATGGCCTCTTGCCTTTACAAATGAACTCCAGACACACATGTCACTTGGTGTATCTTTTCTGTGGATATGTTGGAATCAAACCTGGGAGTCAGACTTGCAAACTGTTAAAACAGTTAAAAGGGCTTTTAACTGTTGAACCACCTCTCCAGCTCCCAGAATTTACATTTTGAAAGTGTTAATTTTTACTAATTTTATATGAATAATTTTTGTCTTGAGAGAGGTCTATCTTTTCTCTGCACTTATCAGCCAGAGTTGGATTAATGTTGAGCTCATTATTGAGAAATGAGAAAAAAAGAAGAAAAGTCTAATTATAAAATGTAGCCGACATAAAAAGGCTGCATTTCAGAAAGAGATTAGTGAGGGGTTACTGAAAGACAGGATGCTTAGGCCTTAATTAGGTTCACTTATAAAAGGATAAAACCAGAAAATTTCACAACTTTCCAACATTTTCTCTAATCTTCAAAATGCAGTAGTTGCTGTTTATGTTTGAGGCATATCCACAGAGACAAGAAGGGATGAATAGGCCAAAACTATGGGTGTGTCTTCATTTGGTCACAGGGCTGGAGCTAGCCGAGTACTCTAAGCCCTATAGGTATAGAACAAGGTTAATGTCCTGAGACATCAGGGATTTCTGTGCACAGAAGCACACGGTCAATCTATATCAAAGACACATTGACAATTTCTGTTGCCCTTCAGGAACCTGTGTCCAGATAGACCACCTGTTTCTCTTTGATTTCAACTAGAATTGTCTTTCCATGGCTACTATCTGGACTGACTCATATTTTCCTATATAAGGAGATAAGAGAGGGTACTTGCTCAAAGATTCATCTCTCCTTGCCTGCTGCAGCCTCAGAAGATTGCCTCTCAATCTGTGTCATCTCAACGGTGAGTGCTTTCCAGTAGCAATACCAATGCTTTGGAAACCATTCCTTCTACAGGCCCCACTGACATCCTCCCATCTCCAAGATTTCCTGTGAGCTAAATATAAGACTATTAGGCACACCTAAATTCAACACAAGTATTAACATAAAAATATATTTTGAGGGGCTGGAGAGACGGCTTAGTGGTTAAGGCACTTGCCTGCTCAGACTAAGGACCTGGATTCGATTCCCCAGTAATCATGTGAAGCCAGATGTACAAAGTGGCACATGTATCTGGAGTTTGTTTGCAGCAGCAGCTGGAGGCCTTGGCACCTTGGCATGTCATTCTCTCTGTCTCTCTTCTTTCTCTCTCTGCTTGCAAAGAAATAAAAATGTTATATATATGTATATATTAATATATATATATAGAGAGAGAATTCAAATCTTTTAAAATGCTTCATGATGTCTCTCCTATCTCAGCCTAAGCAGCAATGTATAGATCTCTGTGTTACATACATGTATCTATTTTTATGCCCTGCTTCTCTGATGCTGGCTGAAATTTTCAAAATATTGCTTTGGAGTTGTTCTTTTGGTTTTATCCCCAGAGCATTTATTCAAGAGAATAAATTTAGTCATTTTTCAAGCTGTGAGAATATGGAATGCATAAATTTTCCTGCTATAAGATATATTGTGGGTATATTTATGTAATTCAAAACAGATGCAGCTACGGAATTTACACATCGTAACAGATTACTGAAGGAAAAGAGTCAGGTGTGGCTTCAAGAAGTTTGGGCATTTTTACCCTACAAGTGACTGCAATGTACAGAATTGGCATCAGTACCTGGTTTGTCCCTGGGAAGATTCCTGAACAGCATGACAAGATGTACATCTGAAGAGGGGGCATTTCAGCTTTGGGTCTGCAACCTGAGGCATGCTTGGTTATTTTTAGATGGGAATGAAGGCTTGTCAAAGGTGGTTTCTGCAAGTTTGTCTGAACAGGGAAAGAAAGCCTTATCTAGTCTGAAATATGGCCAAGCTGGAAAGTTTGGGTTTTTCTGGCATGTGAGGCAATCGATGGTGTAGTCATTTGAACTGGCTGCTAAAGTGGGTGTGGGCTTTTGGGAAGACATTTCCGATGTCCATGTGTATAAGCTTCTCTGTGGGGTGAATCTCAGAAGTGAAAAATCAGTGCTGATCTGTATGTCATCAGAAAAAAAGGCTGGCAACAGGCAGAGAAGAGGAGGGGAAGGGATTGGCGGTGCTTCAGGTCTAATGATGTCCAGGAATCATCAAGCAGAATCAAGCATGTTGCTGCTGTTAGGCTACTAGCATGTGTGGGTTCTTTGATAGTTCCCACAAACTGTCTTTACGTCTTTGTTGTTGATTTATGTGTGTAGATTATCGATTGTAAATTTCTTTAAGATAGACATAAATTCAATTTTCCATGCATTAGATATTTGTTTAAAGATGACTTTGCCACAGCCATTCACTAGTATTGTCTAACAGGGCCATTGTGTCCTTCCTTTCAATTATAGGATTGAAAATACTGGTCTCTTTTGTTGAAGCCTCATTTTTTTTTTTTACTGAAGATCTGAAACTTTGGAATGGTCACTTGTAAGGCACTTTAAGATTTTAAATTTCATTTATTCTTTTAAGCATCTCAATGATTTCAGTGATATAACAAACAAAATATACTCAGGAAACTCTTTAACTAGTAATGTATACTTGTAAATATTGTATACCTTGCATATATAACAAAATATTTCTATGCTTCATCAGCTTAAAAAGCACAGATGTAAATGTATAATTAGACATTTAATTTCTCCTCACCACTTAAACATGTCGGATTCTCCTAAAACTTAAAACAATATAAAAATGTATAGGATTATGTCTTACATTTTTTCTGATACTAGGGATATAGTCTAGTGCTCATGCATGCTATGCAAGTGTTCTATTACAGAGCTATATTCCCAGACCTATTTCTCTCTCTAAAGCAAAAATATTAGAAATGTGAATATAATTCATCATTTCTATTTATTCAGGTCTGAAGATGTTTTGCCCATGATTAAATGATTTTTCCTTCACTGTACAATTTATCATTCTTCTGAAAAACTTGATGTTAACTTTTCATGGACAGAACACTTGGCTGGGAAATGTGACCTCGGGCAGCTGACATTCATTCAGCATTCTTTTCTGAAGACATGAGGCAAAGACTTCCATGTTGTGGTTTGAATTTGGTAATGGGCACTGATAATGAATACTGTTTTGTGTGTGAACAGCTGGAGGTACAGCTGGAGACAGAAAAAAAAAAGATGGGGAATAAGGAAGTGTGAGAGAGAATACTCAGAGCTGCATTTTTAGCTTCCAGTTTGAGAGGCCGGTACATTTTGAAATAAGTTTGTTAGAAGGTTAAAATAAGTATCCAGGTAGCGATCAGAAATTTAAGTGTAGAGATCACAAGAGAATAGATATTAAATCTACTAAATGGATATAGGGAATTTTATGGAGGGAAAAATCAGAGTCCCTAAAACTGAGCATTGATTGGTCTGTTTGGAGTTTGGGGATAAGAGAAAGAGCTTCTCCATTTTTGGACATTGAGAAGACGAATACTGCAGGAGAATCCATCAACAGAGAGGTGGCATACAAACCAACAGAGGTTCTCGAGGAAGAACTTCAAAAAAATGGAAAAAATGCAAACTGGAGATGAAAGCCATAAAGAAACAATATGAATATAAGAAAATGCAAACTGATTGGTAGAGAAAAAATCCACAAAAATATGAAATTCAATTTAGGAAAACAGATGTAAATAACAAATGGGGATAGAAAATACTGAAGGTAAAGGAGGCCAGCACATTATGCAATAAAAGAAGTGTCTAAATACATAACTAATGAACGTATTTCCTAAAACAAAGAACAGCTAAATCTGTTGATGTCTGAGCAAAATTAATACTGAGCTGACAAAAGAACTTTATAGTTAGTTAAGTTATTGAAACTCAAGGGAAATGGAAGAATCCTGATATGTCTGTTTTAAAGATTGATTAAACGTATAAGGCATGAAGGCTTGTGCCTGTGAAACATAATGAGACCTTGATGAATGCTTTCCTCTTCCTTGCTTTATGCACTGCTATGGATATTGCCATGGTTGTTTCTTTCTTCCAACCTTAGTGTTGCTATTGTTGATCTCTGGATCTTTGGTCCTCTATGTAGGCACTATGGTCAATAGTCACAATTTCAACCCCCTCCCCCATTTACTGATGACTCCCTTTACATCTCTGCTGGATGTCACAAAACACCTCAAATTTCAGTGTCAAAAATATGCTGCATCTTCTTGCCCCTTTCAGTGATCACTTTGCCATTTGTTTGGAAAGCTCAAACATTTTCCAGTATTTCTGATCTGGACAATGTAAACAATCCCCAGGAGCATTGTCAGACTCTCAGGAATTATCCTTGCCCTCTCCTTCCACCTACATCAGGGAGCACATCTGCTGCCCTTCCGCTAAATATCCTTCACGCAACACCTGAATGATTTTAAAAAATAAGCCAGATCACGAAATTCTTCTTCAGTCCTCCAATACCTTTGCATTGTAGATGATACACAGTTTATGCCCCCCACCACCACAACTTTTCTAGCCTCTTCCAATGTTCTTCACCTTGTTTGCTCCACAGAAGCCAGAGTGGTATCATTTCTTTCCCGGACTCTCACCTAGAGGCTCTTACTTCAGATAGCTTGTTGACACCTCTGCTTGATTCGAATGTTCTTTCCATAACACTCCACAAGTCTCCCTCTCTCACATCACTCAGGTTTCTGACCAGATGTTACCTTATTTCCCAACATTCCTCATAACTCTTTGCTTCAGTTTTTCATGATGTAACTAACCACATCCAGACATATTTTGTATGTGATATCTATTTCTCTGATTTCTGATGTCTCTCTCTATGTATCTTGTTTTCTATCCTTAGCAATACTTTCTTATTTCAGTTACTGGTTGATATGGTTTAGATATAAAAAGTCCCCTCTCCAAGATCCACAACTGGTAGCTTTTTGTGCTATTCTAGAAACTTTAGGAAGTTGGTATAACTGGAGGAAGTAGGTCACCAGGGACAGGTCCTAAGGGTTCCCTTGTCTCTGGCCCCTTCTTGACCATTTCTCCACTTCTTGTCCACATAAAGTAAGAGTTTCCTTTTCCACTTGCTCTCACTACAATGATGTGCTGTCCAAACACATGGAAACAAGCATGAACTGTACCCTCTGAAACTGTGAGCCAAAAGTCAATTCCTCCTTTAAATTGATTTTCTCAAGTATTTTGGCACAGGAATGTAAAGCTAACTAACTTAGAGAACTATTACAAGAAAAGTACTCATACTTTTTTGCTATTACTAAACCTGACCATGTGATTCGTATTTTAAACTGACTTGTGGGAAAGATTTGGAAAAATGTTGGATAATCATGCTAGAGAAACAGTGTTGAAATTAAATCTTAAAGGACCATTTTGGTGGGAGCTAAGACCGAAATACTATCAGGAAGGTAATGAAAGCCAGGTTCATATATTTCAGGTAGAAATGAAAACTCTTATGGGAATTGGACTAGAGGCCAGTCAGATTATAATCTGGCAAAGGATTTGTCAACATTATTTTATGTCCTGTGATTCTGAGAGAGTTAAACATAATGGTTTAGTTAGTTTGGACAAGGAAGCCATGGCTGCTAAAGAGATTAACACCATTAAAAAAAAACTGGCTGTTTTACATGGGCACAATAGGAAAGATGCATGAGGTCATTTTAGGAGTTGGCCAGACCAAACTGAAGAGGAGATCAGTTCCAGGGCACACAAGGACAGCCTAGGAGAGTTTTTCCCTAGGAGTCCTTTCACCTTGATCAACCACCTGGGCACTCAAAAGCCACATCAGTCATGGTCCAAGGAGATCTGTTTACTGCTTGAAATGGAAGTAGAGCCTGGCATCTTCCACTGGATACTGGCATTACAGCCATGCATTGAAGAGTTGTGGCATCATGGAGGTTTCCATACAGATTTAAAGAAAGGTTTGGGAAGGAAGACAGGCCCATAATGATATGGGAATTCAGTGCAAGGGAGCCATGTGCCCAGCCCATGTACCAATATCACAAGGGAACATAGGGTGTCTTTGATAGTACAGAGCCTGCCTTTGTTGGCTCTTGATTGGACTTTTACCGAGGCATCTCCATTCCAGACTGTCACTGTCACACAAAAGGTCGACTGGGTCAGTGGTCTCCAGTTTCTACTTTTATGAATTCAAAGAATGCAAATCCACAGAAGAGAGAAGGAAAGAACACAGATGACAAGAACAAATGGCAAGAGGGGGTTCCAGAAAATGAAAAAGTCCACCTGAGACCATACTGGAGATTTTTGTAGGTTCTGAATCAGGGCTATGCTAACAAGTCCCACCTTCCCCAAACCAGGTTTCTACAAAGGAAATCAGATTTAATCCTACCAGGAATCTCAATCCTCCAAGAAATGGAGTTATGCTGGGAAAGGGGAACTCCTTTCTAGGAGGGACTCAGGTTGATTTTAAGGAAAAGCAGCCTTTAGGCAGAAAGATTAAGGAGAAGCCAGATCCTTCTGTGGCCGTTAGTGCAAGACGGCCTCAAACATGGAGGCAGGGTGGGGGAAGGGCTGTCACCCCTAACCTGCTTCAACCATCCTGACTCGGGATTTGGGGGTCCAGGCTGGGTCCCCAAGATTTATGAATCCCTAGTTTGTGTTCTGTCCTAATCTTTAATGAAGAATAATAAAGACAGACAAATTAGAATTATTGAGTTTATTTGGGGAGAAATCACAAATTGTATCATGTGTTTTAATTGGACTCGAGATCTGGGAAGGAAGTTCAGAACTCATTCTCATGTGGAAAACAAATTAAGAGAGATGGAAGTTTAGGGGAAAACTGGAGCAAAGTTGCCCGCACATGGAAAGCAGTTTGTTTAAAGAGAAGGTAGAATGCATTTAAAGAGAAGTTGGGAACCACAGGCATGTGGCACCCATGAAACAACCTGAGGCTTCCAAGAAAGAATTAGAGTGGGCCTGTGAACATGTGCAGAGCTCAAAGAAACTGAGGCTTTTAAAGAAAGGTTAAAGTGGAGCTGCAAGCATGTGGCCTTCATGAGAAAAAGGAGCTCTCCAGGGAAGAACCGTGAGCACATGGCAAGTGGAATCTAGGAAAAATACATGTTGCCGTTTGTTCTGTGTTTTACCATGGAAGGCAGTTAGAGAGCTGAGGCGAGCTCCTCGACCAGCGAGGAAGAACAACCAGCACTCGAGGATTCTTCTCAAATCACACTTTATTAGAGAGCCTTTTGATTGAAGGGAGAGCAAGAAGCGAGGGGCCCCAAGCACTAGGAGTCAGTTGCTTATAAAGGGAGCAGGGACACGGGTCGCCCCATGATTGGCTGATACCAACTGGCCACCACCAGGCGCCACGGGATTGGCTAGAAACAGATATATAACTCGTGCATGCGCAGAGCCAAAGTCACGTCTTTCTCAAAACATTGCCTAATATGGAGTTGTTTACCACTTAGCTGCAAGGAAGTGGGTGCCATCTTGTAATGGTGATCGTCCCGGCTCCCTGCAGAGAGCAAATTAGGAGAGCCTAGAAGAGGAACTCCCATGCATGCTTTCCTATCGAGGGAAGACAGAGAAAAGTTAGCAAGAGAACCCATGTGGTAGATCCAGAGTGCAAATACACATATGGTGGAACCAGAGACCATAGGATTGTCATATATGAAACTAGGTGAAAAATTAAAAAGCGGAGATTAGAATTGAGAGACAGGGCTATGTTTCCCCTCCCCACCCAGCCAGGCTACTGAGTAGGCATAGGGAGTGATCACAAGTGATAAACTGAGACAGCCCAAGACAATAGCAAGGCTATAGGGCTGGAGCTCCCCAGGTCCTCAGGATTCCTGCTGTGACACCAGAGGCCAGTTATAGAGCTAAAGAATTTAATATTTGCCTGATCGGTTTTTGTCTTCCATTAGTCCAACTTTTTCTTTACTTGTCCCCATTTCTCTCTTTTGGGCTAGGAATATTTACTCTCTGCCATTGTGTATTGGAATTATGTAACTTTGTTTTGATTCTATAGGGGATGACAATAGAGATTGTCTTGAATCTCAGTAGAGACTCTGAAATCAGACTTTTACAGTGTTGGAACTGCTAAGACTATGGGAACTCAGAGACACACTAAATGTATTTTGCATTATAAGCTAGGTGGTCTTGAGGTTCTTGGGGCCTGTGCTTGAAGGTTACTCCTAGATATGAAGTATTCTTCAAAAGGACCATGTGCTAGATGCTTGCTCCCCACCCCATGGTGCTATTTTGGGACGTATATTAGTTAATTTCTTATTTATATGAAAAAATCTACAAAAGCAACTAAGGAGGAGAGGGTTCATTTTCAGTCAGTTTGAGGCACAATCCTTCAGGGCAGGGAAATTGTGACAGTTGGAGTGGGGTATAGGTGACCACATTCTGTCTGCAGTGAGGGACAGTTAGAGATAAATGTCTGCAGTGAGGGATAGTTAGAGATAAATGCTAGTGTTCAGCTCACTTTCTCCTTTTAATGCAGTTTAGAACCACAGTTCGTGAGATAGTGCCACCCACTTTCAGGGTACGTTTTCCATTGCAAATTAAACCTTTCTGGAAATATCCTTATAGATACCCTAAGAGGTATGTTGTCATGTTGATTCTAAATCCAGTCAAGTTGACAGTTAAGATTAACTATCACAATTCCATTCCTCACCAAATTGACACACAAACACATCACTTTAAAATGAAACCATGCCATTTCACCCCAAGCTCCTAAAAAGTCTTATTTTCATCTCATAATTCGCAATGCATTTCTCCATCTCTGAAAGTCCCCATAATCTTTATCAGTCCTAAAACCATTTAAAAAGTCAAAATTCTTTTCTGAGACTCAAGACAAACTCTGAACCATGACCCTCTATTTTAAAAAAAAGCAAACAAACCAAACAAATAAAAACAAACTTCTGCTGTGAGATGACTCAGTGGTTCAATCTGATGGCCCTGAATGGATTCCCCAGAACCCAGGTAAAGCCAGATGCACAAAGTGGTACATGAGTCTGGATTTCATTTTCAGAGGCAGAAGGCCCTGGACTGCCCATACTCATTCTCTCTCTGTATGTCTCTCTCTTCCAAATAAGTAAATAAAAACATTTTAAAATATACATACTTCCAATATACAGTGGCACAGAATAAACATTCCTATTCCAAAAGGGAGGAAGTATAGCAATTAAAGTCTGTACCAAAGCAAGTCCAAAACTTAACGGGGAAAATTCTTTCTAAACCCTGCAGCTCCAGATTCAGCATCTAAGGCTTGTAATGTGGGCTTCAATGACAGCCCAGCCTCTCCAGCAGCCCACACAGCCTGTCTCTTGGACTAGCTTGACTTCATACACACACTGTTCCTTAGTGGATATCCCACATACCCGGTATCTTCAACAACATGGGGTCTTCATTGAAACTTAGACTTCACCCAGCATGCTCCATACAGTAGCCACTCAGAGACAACTTGAAGGCAACCTGACCCCACCAAACATTGTCTGGCTTCAGCAGCTTTCTGGAACCTTCATAGAAGCCTCCATGATGCCCTTCTTCTTGCATCTTCCATGCCTGAAGAAACAAGCACCACACAGACAATGCTGGCAAGTTCTTCTGCCTCTTTTAGACCAGAGATGCATCATCCTTTGTGTCTCTTTGAGGCTGACACTGGGAAAACCCTTCCTTAGTGGTCATTTGAAACAGGAACCCCTTCTACAGGCATTCTCAGTTCATGCTCTCTCTCATCTTTCAAACAAATTTACATTTTTACATGATGGAACCTTTCATAGTGATGTTTTGCCCTCCAGGTATCTTTCCTTTGATCTTCATGCAGAACAGAAGTTTTTCTCTTTGCCACTTGCAGCTCCTTTCTCTGAATCCAACTTGTCTGTAATTGCAATTGTTCATACTCCTTTCCTCACCAAACTACACATTTTTCACAACCTTCTCTTCCACTGTGAGCCTGGATAAGAGCAGTGAACAGTAACTATACTTCAGTCTTAAAGCTTCCTCTCTGGAAATTCTCTCTACCAACTGAATCAGTAAATTACATCTTTTGGGGTGCCTATGCCAATCCATGTGGGTGAGTGCAAGCATGTTCCTGCCATCGAACAGGTAGGGAGGCAGAGACTGTTCTTCACCTTCCAATTTGTTTGAGGCAACTCACCAACCCCAAGAATTGCTTTTGAATTTAGCTTTACCATATAACAGTACCACCTCATTGTTAACCTACTTCAACAGCTTTCTTTGCAATACATTACAATTTTTCTTCCTCCAACATCCCAAAGCAGAAGTTTAGTCATATCTCACCAATGGTCTTTGAAAAGAGAGAGCATCCCAACTTCAGATCCTTCTTGTTCACTTTCAGCTTTACTCCTTTCATGAGTAGTTTAAGGCACATATAATTTTTTTTTTTTACTGGGCATTTTTTCTTTATTAAAATGACTTTAAAATTTTTTTTT